>RJWJ010000041.1:344407-493304 GCA_004363605.1 Indri indri
TTTTGTTTTTTTTTTTTTTTTTTTTTTTTTTTTTTTTTTTTTTTTTTTTTTTTTTTTTTTTTTTTGGTTTGTTTCTTTTATATATCTGTCTCCTTGGTAAATTTTTCATTCACATCTGGAATTGTTTATCTGAGTTCTTTATATCAGTTTTCAGATTTCTCTTTTATCTCATTAAACTTCTTAAAAATCAGTATTTTGAATTCTTTATCTGGGATTTTGAGAATTTCTTTTTGGTTAAAATCTATTGCTAGAGAATTTTGTTTCTGAGGATGTCATATTTCCTTGCTTTTTAATGTTTCCTGTCTCTTAAAGTTGATATTATCACATCTGGTCTAATGGTCACTTCTTCCTATATTTGAATTTACTTGCATTGGTGATAGACTTTTGCCTGAAGATATATCTGTGGTGTTGGTTGGGTAGGGCCCTTTGGTTTTGCTTCTAGGTACATGCGGTACTAAAACCTCTGTTTGATTTCTTTAGTTATAAACATCACTAGTGGTATCTGGTTTCCTTAGCATGTTAGGGTGTGGTTATAGTGGAGGTGGTGGTGAAGTTGTACTGGGGACTGTAATGTCAGATGGGTGCATCTTCAGGCTTCAGTGATAACAATGGTGGGCCAAGCATGTCTTTCCTTGTGCCCCAGGGCAGCATATGCTGGTACCTGTGTTGGTGGTTCCAGGCAGGCCAATTCTTGGGTCTCTAAATAGCTTTGTCAAATGCTAGTTGTGGTAGTGGTAGACTGGGCAGGTGAGTGAGCTCTTGAGCCCCTGGTGGCTGGTATGGCATGGGTGATGATGGTAGTTGTGGTAAGGTGCTTTTCTGGGTCCCAAGCCCTGTACACTTGTGTTGGCAGTGGTTGCGATGGGCTGTGCAGGCTTGCCTCCAGGCCAGGAGATGGTGCCTGCTGGTAGGATCCAGCTGAGGTGGTAGTGGTAAGATGTTTAGGACCAACTTTAGTTCCCCAGGAAGAGTGCTCAGGTGCCCTAGGTGGTAAATTGGGTTGTACAGTCTCCAAGACCCTGGGCCATGTACTCTGTCTTGTGGTGGGGGGGGCACCAAAGCCGGGTGACCCTTGATCAAGCAGGCTTGCACTCAGGTCCCCAAGTGTATGCACCAGCTATGACAGGCAATCCTCAGGCTCCTGGCAGAATGCTTGGGTGAGGACAGCAGCTGCTGTGCTGAGGCCTTGCCATAGGAGGGTGAGGCTGGCCCCAGTGGCCACAGTCTTGGCTGGCAGTTGGGGGGTGCACATTCCTCTCACACCCCAGTCTCAGTGTGTCTTATTCCCCAGTCCCAGCTGTTGCAGCCAACCTAGCTGTCTCATCAGACCTGGCTGTCTGCACCTAGCATACATCTCAGCCCCAGGCTGTAGGAGCCCCCGTCCAGCATGGAACCAAGCCTCTGTAGCAACTTGTATCCTGCTCAAGTCCTAATGTCAGTCCTGGTGACGCCTGCTTCCCAGTGCCAGCAGCCACAGCCCATGCCACACTCTTTTCTCAGTCCTAGCTGTGGGAGCCACCCCCTGTCCATGTCCCAGTTCTGCAAGCAACAGCCCGAGTTTCCCTAACGCCTAGGACCAGCACTGCTGGGTCCCAGGGCACAGCACATTTTGTTATAGGCTAGAATTGAAAATGGCATCTTGCTGTAGCCACTGAGTTTTCAAAAAGAGCATGTGACCAAGGCAAGCTCCCTCCCTAGAGCAGTTCCTTCTCACAGTTTCCCAACAGCTCCCCAAGTTAAATTCAGGGGTTGGCAGGGTCAAGGTGCTGTCTCATGGTCTGGATTTCATGATTCCCCAGTGGGAAAGTGGACTATGGAGAGTCTCTTACTTATCCTCTCTCCATGTTGGGGAGCCAGCTTCAAGCAGGCTCCCTCTTTTCCTTCTGCTTTCTAGTTTTTGATGTTTCCCCTCACTTTTCTGTTGAAATTCCATGTTCTCTCTTGGATAATATATTCAAAATGTGATTGTCTATATACTATTTTGGTTCTTCTAAGTGGGTGAAGTGAGCATGAATGTGTCTAGTCAGCCATCTTGAAAAAAATTCAGAGAGGTTTTCTTGTGCATTGTTGAGGAGAGGTAAATCTGGAATCACTATAAAAAGTGTTTCTGAAAAATTTAAAACCTGGAACTACATATATAGCATGTGATTAGGATAGGTTTTCAGGGAGAGAAGAACAAATCAAGAATCATTGCAAGTAAGCTCATATGGAATGCTTAAGGCTTGTAGTTAAAAAAATATACATATGGCTGTTAGTGCCAAAAGCACATGGTAGCAGCAAAGCAATCATAATCATCCTTTTCTCACAGAGGTTTTATCCCTGTTGGAGAGAATGAACTCAGGTGAAAATAACTTCTCCACTATTTAATTTTATAATATTAAAGGGATCATCTCTGACTGGTGTCCCTTTGAATCACTGTTGTTCTTCACTGATCTCTTTTTTTTAGAATGGGCTAGCCAAATGTGACATCCCTTGGATCTGAAAATTGGAGCTTAGAAACTATTCTTTTTTTTTTTTTTTTTTTTTTGAGACAGAGTCTCACTCTCTCGCCTGGGGCGAGTGCCGTGGCGTCAGCCTAGCTCACAGCAACCTCAAACTCCTGGGCTCAAGCAATCCTACTGCCTCAGCCTCCCGAGTAGCTGGGACTACAGGCATGCGCCACCATGCCTGGCTAATTTTTTCTATATATTTTTAGCTGTCCAATTAATTTCTTTCTATTTTTGGTAGAGACGGGGTCTCGCTCTTGCTCAGGCTGGTCTCGAACTCCTGAGCTCAGAACGATCCGCCCGCCTCGGCCTCCCAGAGTGCTAGGATTACAGGCGTGAGCCACCGCACCCGGCCAGAAACTATTCTTTATACAAGTCTTTACACATTATTAGGGAAGAAAAGGAGTTACTTGGCAGTCCTTAATATTAATTCTATTTTTTTTTTCTTTTACTTTTTCTTTTTTTTTTTTTTTTTGAGATGAGATCTTGCAATGTTGCCCAGGCTGGCCTTAAATTCCTGGGCACAAGCGATTCGCCTTCCTCAGCCTCTAGAGTAACTGGAACTACAGGTGTGCGCCACCACACCTTGCACATTAATTCTGATTAATAAATTTATGCACTAAAAATATAACTATAAAATCTTATATCTGACCTTTCATATTACCATCAGAAATTTAGGTAGCTGTTCCTTTCTCTTTTCTTTATAAAATATAGCTATAGGGCATGGTTTAGTTGAAGTAAGTTGTATATACATGTAACTATCTTGATGGTGGTGGTCCCTAACAAAGGTTTATAATTCTGTTTGGTTTATTTGGGAGATGGCTAAATATGGTGCACCCCAACCCATTTTGCTCCATACTACTTTAAAAAGAAGTTGCCTTCTTATTTGGATAGAAGGACCAAACCACGTTCCCAAAATGCCTGCACAGTAAAGGAGTTTGATTAAAGCCACACATGGCACTAAGAGATGGGATCTTATGAGTGCAGATACATCACCAGGCCTCACAGAGAGTGGAACAGCATGTAGTCTAGGAATTGGAAGGATCCAGCACCTCCCTAAGGACTGAGTCATCATGGTGCCCTCTCAGCAGTGGTAGTAACAGAGTCCCTTTGCCTTTGATTCTTTATCTGTTAGCCAGCTAGCTCACCCTCTCTTTCATGGCCCTGGTTGTAAGTAGCTTTTCTTACTATAGCTCCAAGCTTTCAGCTCCTTCTTGCCTCCTTTCTCTGCTTGTTCACCTTCCCTTCCCATCACCAACTTTCTAGTCTCCTTTCTCTTTCTCTTCCGATTCCAGCGGGAGAGAGAAACTTATCAGGCCAGTCAGTGCAGTTTTCCTATCTGAGAGAGCCATGCCGGCTTCTGACTAGCCCAGAGATTGGCTGTCCTTAGGTCAGGACTCCCTGTTTCCTTGCCAGCTTTGGGAGCTAGGTGGAGTAAGAGTGTGGGGAGTAGTAGTGAATAAGTAGCAAGGAACACACATCAGGCCTGGGGCTGCCTCAGACTGCTCGTGAAAACCCGGCGCCGTCATCCAGTCCCGGTTTCAGTGGCGTTGACCACTCTGCTCAGTAGGCTCACTCTCCTGCCAAATGATTCACGGCATGTTGCTGATGGACACTTTTGTATTTGTACAACTCTAACTCTGTATTTAGGACTGGCTTTAGCTGCCCTGGGGCCTCATCACTTGGTTTTTGTAAGGAAGTTGTCTCTTCTTCCTACCCAACTAGAGTCATCATTTTTCCTTTTGTCACTTTCTTCATGCCCTATGTTACTTCGTCTTCATTAACTAATCTATTTAGGAACAGTGCGAAGGGTAACTCAGAAAGCTAAGAAGGAACACATAGAGGAACTCTTTAAACTCAGGGGCACCTGAATAGTTTGTTAGCTATTTAGGGCTTTAAAAACTGGCAAGATGGAGGTGCGGACTGGGCTACAAGGAAAAGCAGCGAGCCCAGGGTGATGGCTTAGACGGGGGTCAGTCACTGCATGTTCTGTCCACCTTCCGGCTGGAAAGGATGGAGAGCCCACAGTGGGGGTGAGTAGGTGACAGTGGTTTTCCACCAAGAAGTGTAACAGTGGCTGATTTGGGGGAAAGATGGCATACACAAATGAGAGAAGGTGTGCGCTTGTTACTTCAAGTAGATGGGTTATTTCCCTCATTTTTTAAAACTCAATGCCAATATAATCTAAGAATATTCTGTAGTTTTGAATAGACTATCAAAGCTGGAACTCTTAGAGTCTCTGGTACCTTTAGTTTTAGCCTTGTACATTTTTTCTTAAAATTAAACATTACATTGCCTTAATTTATTTCATTTATTAAATTTATATTCTTATGTTTTTTATTTCTATCAGCTTCCAATCAGAAGGCCATAAATCCTCCTAGGGTAAGTTAAACTTTATTAAATGAATTGGGAATGATCACTTGATGGGTTAAACTGAGGAATGGTAATGGAGCTATTTTGTTATCTGTTTAGTGTAACATCAAGTTAAGAAAATGTTGAAGTCATTTCATTACCTTTGCATGAATGGGTCCAGTTCTGTTTTAAAATCCATGTTTGGTCATTTTGGTATCAATGGGATGGAATAAATGAGTCCTTAAGATTGTACTGACTTCTCACACCCAGAACTGGAAAGTTTATGAGTAGGAATAATGGCTGTATTATATCTGCGATCAGAAGGAAGCTAATTCCAATACATTCTCTCACCTGTTGGATTCATTTGACGTGCATATGCAGAATGACAATTTCAGGCTTAAGAATGAAAAAGAAAAATTTATATTAAATTGTCTTAATTAAAAATGATAATCTATAAATATAAATATTGCTATAAATATCTGTTCAGAGTTATGATTTATTCCCCTCTCATAAAAATGTTTTATAAACTTTTTTTCCTTAAAATTGTACTCCAGGTTTCACTGTACCTTGGATACCTTAATAATCTTCCTGAGAAAATTTCAAGAAAGGAACAAATTTAGGAGGCCATACATGAAGAGAAAAAAGTCTTTCTAAGTATAAACTCATTATAGTGACAGGCCCGAGAGCTAGTCAGTAAAATCTGGAAAGGACTGTATTGTACTTAGCTTCCTATGAAGGACCTATGTGAGATCTGCCTGGAATGCCAAAGAGAGTCTCTGTCTCTGTGGTTCCACATGCTTTCAAGTCTGACAAACCTCAACAGATGCGCTAAAAGGCAGGGGTGGGGCGGACTCCTGTTACCACAGGTGTTTATTCTAGAAAAATCGGTGCCATAGCTACATTGGTCACAAGCAGCCAGCAATTTATAAAGTGCCTCTTAGAAATAATCCAACTACCGGACCTGTAAATCCTAACATATTTTCTTTCCCCGTTAACTGATTTCAGTTTGCATGACTTAAAAATGATTCTGTTTTGCTCCCATCTCTTGTTTAACTGTATTATTACTCTTTTGTTGCTATTTATGTTTGAACTTTAATAATTTTTGAGAAGTTAGGATTTCTTAAACTGAAGGAGACAGGGTGGGTGGGAAATTCTGCTTAGAAAAAGAATATTAAGAGAATAATACAGTTAATATTCAACTATTAACTAGACTTGGCAAGCTTTGCTTATAGCCTTATTTTGTTTTTAGAATAGAATTTACTGCTTGCTATATAGTTTAAATGTTGGCATATGTAAGTTTTAGTATAAAAGGACATGAAATAAATTATATTTTTACATAAATGTATTTTAAATATTTTCCAGAAAGCTGTAGAAGAACCCCTTAATGGTATGTGGTTATTTTAATCTTGACCCCTTACCAGATCATAATTTGAACTGGCCCTCAAAGCAGATAGAATGCCCCATCTGTGCCTTAGGAAGAATCTAGGGTTTTTTCCCCTTGCCTTGCCCTCTCTTCTCTGAATTTTTCATCAAGAATTATGAATATTGCTTTTGTAACATTCTCACCTCTGGAAAAATGCACTGTTCTGTGCCTCTCAAGTAGTTTAGTCACTTACACTAGCCAAATGATACTTGGGCAAGGAGACCATTGACCTTCGATATTGGCCAAGATGAAGCTTAACACCCCCCAGTAGAGAAGAATCTCAGTAGCTTCCAATTCCTGATTTGTAAATTTCAGAAAGATACAGGCTGTCCCCATGGAGTGAAACCAAATCATCTCACTTTCTCTCTACGTAAATCTAGATCTATATTCCCAACTAAATCTCCTTCCTTTGTGGATACTTTGGGTATGATCCACAGAAAGGCTTTGTAATAAAATAGTAGCCTTAAAATTAATTTGGTTGTATAGTTGAGTAGTTAGCATATTACTGTATATTTGTTTAGAAATGATTTCTAATTGCAGAACCTTACTAACTGCCTGCTTGGCTTGTTACTAATCCTTAGCATTTAAAGAATCAAAAGGAATGATGAATGATGGTAAGTATGAAATGTACCTACAATTATAGATTAAATAAAATATGGACATTGAAAAATGAAAAAACTTCTTAAAAGTATGGCTTTCTTTTAGTAAAAGGGACACTGTCAAATGGTAAAGGTCCACATTTCTTGACGTATAAAACTTAAATCTCCTTTTCTAAAAATTGCAATACTATGACTATAAAAGCTATAGGGTATCACAAGTTGACTCTGATCATATGGTTCCTAGAAAAGAGAAATAACCACTTTTTGTAAAAACATTTTTCAGATTCAGTGTCTGTGGACTGTAACTTTAAAATACTTTTTATAAGCCACATAAATAATTTGACATAAATCTTTATCATTTTGACAGAGTTTCTTTTGTGCTTGTTTTGGTGATTTTGTTGCATTTAACCCATGGGGACTTGATATCTCTGCTTTTCCGAGCAGGAACTTGGTTCTAACCTTTTGGGAGACCCTTAAAAAGACAGAAAGAAAGAGATGTTTAGTCACTCAGCTTTTGCTTCTTTTTTTGGAAATGTGGACTAATAACTTCCAATCTTTATTGACTGTTTCAAAGACATATTTGTTACTTCTTAAAGATAAATAAGTTTGAGATATTGAGTGCTGCAAGCATTCATTTGATTTTACCTTAATATGTTGCGATTCTTGAGGTTCATTGGCATTTAGTAACTATGTGTTTTTATCTTATTGTTAAAAATTTATCTTCACCTTTGGTATTTGCAGTTATTCTTTGATCATACAGTTTGCTTTGTAATTTACTGTTTTAAAGCCTGTGACCTACCTGCTCACCTCTGTAGCCAAGTGCAGCATTTAACACAGGAGGCTATATTCCCCTGAGTGCAATTAATTTTTGCATAAGATTAAAAACACTCCAATCAGGTATTGGTGAACAGGGTTTAAAACATTTAGGCTTGTACTCAACAAGGAGTCACAGAATGATCCCAATTTTATAGATTTGTGTCACAGCCTTTAAAAGCATGGTTTGTTATGTGAGCTGCTGCCCTCCTTTAAAAAAAATGTAGTTAGTAGGAATAAATTAAGAGACATTAAAAAAACAACTAGGACCTGGAATTGAGGTATGGTTGTCCATATTTACATTCTGGTGTCCTGTTTCTTAATTTTCATGTTCTTTCACTTTCTTGCTGTCATGTCATTGTTCTGCAGTTGTATGAAGAAACTAAACTTTTCTCCATTTTCAGAAAATCTATATAAGAACCCTGAATGCCTCTTCCTTTGTTAATTTCCCTTAAGACATGACTTTTTTTGAATCTGCTGCATCAGGATATATTATAAAGAAGTTTTGCCTTGAATATTTGCATGTTCATAAGACATGAAATCTATGATGAAAATTTGCTTAATTTTGCTAATATTGAGCTGATCAGAATTTGTTTGCTTTTTAAATGTATGTCTGGTGGGCTTTTCTTACCGACAACTACCTGGTCCTCACAGTATGCCTGCCTTGTCAGTGAATGGGTTTTGAGGCACCTTCCCAGGCATCCCAGTCAGTACCGTTTTCTCTTTCACCTACACCTGATCATATTTCAGTTACATGAAATGAATGGTATAGATCTAAAGTAATGTGATAGAACATGATTCCAGAATCAATGTCTTTTGCTTTGAAAAATCAACATCTCTTAGGTTTTCCTCAGCTAACCCAGCAAACAGGGGTTATCAGACTGTGTTGATTTTTCATTTGGCATTGGCCTTTTTCTTATCGAAAGTACCGCCTGGTTTATGTAACTCTGACCTTTGAAGATCTATGTTCTTGATTTTTAGATGTTGTATATCTGAAACAAATTTTTAAATGCATCAACTTCTTAATAGATAGAAAATAGATGTGAATAGTGATTGTCCATTTTTCAATTTTCCAGAATAACTGAAGTGAAGTGATGGACTGTGATGTGGAGAGTAGTAAGACGTGAAAGGAATACATTTGTGTTTAAGCACCATGGCCTTGATTCACTGTTGGGGAGAAGAAACCAAGAAAAGTAACTGGTTGTCATTGTGGGAAAATATAAGTCATTGTCCCTCAAATGATTGTTACGGTTAAGTTTTTATTCAAAGCAGCTGTAATTTAGTTAATAAAAGAATTATGATGTGCTGTGTGCCCAGCTGAGATCCAGTTTTTTGTTATTTTTATTCAATTAGGGGCAAAAGTAGAATGGGCAGCTTCCAAGAATGATGCCTTTCAGATCCTAGGACCTCTTGACTGTAGGTCACCAGTTTAAGTTAGTTCAGGGTGAGAATTACGTAGCACTAACCTGGTTGTTACCCAGAGAAATCAATGAAAAACAGTGGCTTCCATCAAACCTCAGCAAACTCAGGTTCACAACAGCATTGGCAGTTACTGTATTAGCTGAATAATGTGTCTGCCACTTCAGGGTCAAGGGAAGAGTGAATTAAGTACAGACAGGAATTTGATTGGGAACGTCTTGTATGCCACCCACGTGTGATGTGATATTGATAGAGATAGTGGTCTTCATTCTTGGGGGTTGCCATTCACACATATCCTGTTCAACATACAGTGTAACAAATCCTTTCCAGATTTAGGGTACTTGGATTGATGGATTTGTTTTTCTTTTATTCACACAACTCTTGAAACCCTGTCTTGTCCTCCTGTTATTTGCTTCTGCTGTACAAGATGTAGCACCTTTTCTCCTCTTTGAACATGGTCCAGTGACACGGCAACATGCAGGAAGGAGCCAGACTTGTTCTCAGAGCACTACGTTCACACTTTTCAGCAAAAATAGCTATGGTTGTAACATATGTATTCCCTTCCTCTGATTTGAAGGCAAAAATCTATAGTGTTTCTTCACTTCTTTTCTGATCTGAGGCATGAAAAAGCAAGATTGAAATTTGAACTATGAGTCTCCTGCATGGCAACAAAATGTGTGTCACCATCAGGCCACCAGGCCAGCCCTTGAAAGGGTGGTTTTATTACTGTTGTATTCTGTGTTGCATGATAAACACTCATCTCCTTCCTCCTGTAGTCCTGCTTCGTACTCCCCTTCCCCTAAGATTAAGAAGTAAAACAAAACCCACATTTCCTATCCCAGTTAGAAGAAAATTAACGTTCTGACAGTTGTGATCGCCTTGAGTACTTTTAGACTTTTAACACTTGTTTTTTACCTCTTCGTGGGTGTGTGTTTGTATGTGCATATGTATAAGATAGGCACATGCATCTTCTACATGGACAAAAGTGGGCTACCTACAGTACAGGAGCACAAAGGTTAATTTTGTGCTTTTAGTAAAAACATTTAAAAACAAAGATCTTTATTGGGTGGAATTATATTTGATGCAAATGTTTGATCACTTAAAACTTTAAAAACTTCTAGGTAATTTGCCATGCTTTTTGACTGCTCACCAATGCCCTCTAAAAATACATAATTCTTCCTGTTTGTGTAATAAGACATCCAAATTTGTAGTTGCATTGATAGTTATTTCTAAGTCCACTGAATGTTCCTATGTGCCTCTTTTATGCCAAATTAATTGTCATATTTCATGTGGGACCAAGTGGTTTGCCCATGGCAAACCTAAATTTATGACCTGCTGAGGCCTCTCAGAAAACAGAATACACTAGCAAGACAGCTCTTCTTGAAGATGAAATATATATATTTTCTTCCCTGGTTGTGTATCTGTTCAAGATACTAGCACGTGTAGAGGGAGCTGTATTCCTTTATACAAATCTGATGGCTCCTGCTGATCTTTTTCCTTCTGAAAATATTTACATTTTGCTAATATAGTTTGTTACTTTAGAAATCAGTTTTGATGCAAGGAGGAAAAAAGCAGATGGACTTGAAAAAGATCCAAATTCCTATTCTCTATTAAGAAAGCCAGGTACGAAAATCTTTATAGTAAAATTTTTTATAAAATTGTACCTTTTAATATGTCACAAACTCATTTATTTGGGGTTCGATCTTGGGTCTCATCCATTCATTGTGTTCTCGTTAATGCTGCCTGCTTTTTGAGGAATTCACTGCCCTAGACAATGCCAGCAGAGGTAGCAGGGGAAATGCCCTTCCTGGTTGTCAGCGTCTCTGGATAAGGGACCACAGCTGCAGGAGTCCTCTTGCTTGGGCACCATTGGGCCAGTTCCTTCTCTTTAAATCAGACTTGTAATGGCTCCCAATCTCTGTCACATCAGATTTAAATTGCTAACTACATATATAGCTAACACTGTTTTTGAGCATCATGTATCTGTTTTGCTTCATAATATGCTCCCTGATCCCAGTTTTTGCTGTCCACCCCTCCATTTTTATTTATTGTATGTTCTCAGAGTGACATCATTTATTATTTTGTGCAACAACCTTTCCAGGCTTTTTGGCAAAATCAAATTCTTCTTCCCCTTCAAAACATTCTACTCCAGCCCTGCCCCCCACCCCCCTGCTTTGCAGTCTGTCCCCGTCTGTGTAGCTGCCTCTGTCATCTCTTTCTTACCTTCCTGGTACTTTATGCATCTGTGCTTAGTTCTGTTGACTTTTTATGTCTTGCCCCTTTCACTTGATTTTAAAGTTCCTTCTATAGCAAGAGCCTTTCTTTCCTCCTTTCTCTCTTCCAGCGGTGTTTTGCATACATTAGAAGCTCAATACATAAGATAGATGATTGAGAGTTTTCTGCATTTAGATTTTTCACTATTTTTAATAGGGTGAGCTAGAGAGGTTTTTTGGGGTTTTTTTGTTTGTTTGTTTTTGTTTTGCTTTTTTTTTTGAAAAATTTCACATGTTCTAAAAACCTTAAAAGGTGATGATTTTTTATCTGGAAACTCCAGGTCCCTTATGTTTAAAGTCCTGAGAATGCCAGAATTAAAATGATGGGGCCATCCCATAGTTGGGAGTATTGTTCTTTCCAGGATGCTGTAGTCAATTTAGTAAGTGACCAATCAAACTGGGATTTGAATTAATAAAGCTCAAAAAGTGATAAGCTTGTTCCTCCATGTCATTAATAAAAATTAAGCTCTATATCACCTTGTAGATTTCTCTTGTCTTAAAAATGGGTATTCAAAAATGTAGGTCTGCAGTGTATGTATGGAAATACCCCTTTATCTACCTGTTGTTGAAAACTGGAGAAATGATTGTCCGGCAACCCTTTAATCTTTCTGTTGCATTTTATTTGATTGAGGGTTTTTTTAGAAACAGTTTTACGTGTGTCATATTTTCAAAATTACTAACTGCCATCACCCACTGGAGGTCCTTTGTTAAGTCATTGTCAGTGGCTAATAGGGATAAGCCAGGTAACTTTGAAGAGATGAGCAGTAAGCGACAACAAAGTTTTTCTACCTTTAGCTCTGGCAGCTCTTAATTATGATCATTTAAGACCAGCTTTCCCATAAATTTAGCCTTTTGAAAAAAAGAGAGCATTTGTAAAAAGCTTTTCTGTAAGACAACATCAGTGGAATCTTAAAAGTGTTGTTATCATGGTTGGCGAGAGAGGAAAACATTTTTGTTTTTATCAAATGGAGCATTATTTACAAAAAAGCCATTGTTGAGAATTAGATCCCACATTGTATAAATATCCATTAACCATTCTAAATAAAGAGATCTCCAGTGTTGCTATGTGCAAGATCCTCACTTGGGGGCTTTTTTGCATAGCAGTTAAAGGTGTGCTATTTGTCAGTAGCCATTTTTTTGCAGTGATTTAAAGACCAAAGTTGTTTTACAGCTGTGTTACCGTTAAAGGTTTTTTTTTTTATATGTATTAAATCAGTTTATCACTGTTTGAAGCTTTGAATATCTGCAATCTTTGCCAAGATACTTTTTTATTTAAAAAAACATAACTTTGTAAATAGTACACTGTAATATTATATATACTTAATAAAACATTTTAAGCTATTTTGTTGGGCTATTTCTATTGCTGCTATAGCACATCATAGGCACATTTCTGAGAAATTTAGTTTATTAATGTTTTTTTCAAGTCGTTCATAGTTTAGGAAACCATGTAAAGAATGACTTAAAATATTAATTATAAGTTCTTTTTTTAAAGTATAATACCTAAGAAGTACACTTTTAATTAGAACAAAGTTTTAATTAAAAGTTTTAAACAAGTCCAATAATTATTTCATAATTGTTTTAGTTAATTTTTTCCATAGTATAGTGAAAACATCAAATGAGAAAACAGGAGACCTGGGTTCTGATCCTGGCTATACTACTAAGTAGCAGGAAACTTGAGCAAGCCACTTACCTGTGTCTTAGTGTCCATCTTTATCTGTACATTCAGATAAGCCTCATCCAAGACTGAAATGTATGGTTCTCCATTTTAATTGGTTATCAATTAGGACTATTTTTTTTTTTTTTTTTTTTGAGACAGAGTCTTGCTTTGTTGCCCAGGCTAGAGTGAGTGCCATGGCGTCAGCCTAGCTCACAGCAACCTCAAACTCCTAGGCTCAAGCAATCCTTCTGCCTCAGCCTCCCGAGTAGCTGGGACTACAGGCATGCGCCACCATGCCCGGCTAATTTTTTTTCTATATATATATATTTTCAGTTGTCCAGATCATTTCTTTCTATTTTTTAGTAGAGACGGGGTCTCGCTCTTGCTCAGGCTGGTCTCGAACTCCTGACCTTGAGCAATCCACCCGCCTCGGCCTCCCAGAGTGCTAGGATTACAGGCGTGAGCCACCGCGCCCGGCAATTAGGACTATTTTGATTGCAAGTAAAAAAAAACCTAAGTCTAAGAAAAATAGGATCTCTTGGCTAATGTAACCTGAAAATTCAGGTATACAACTAGAGTCTGGACCTCCAAACAGAGTCCTAAGGACATTGGGTCATAAGAAATTGGGTCTTACCAGCTCCCAGCTTTGCTCTCCCTGGTGTGACCTTCCTTCCCAGGTTTCCTGTGATGGCAGATGGCTGACTGCAGTCCCAAGCTCACCTTCTCCCAGGTTCAGGGAGAGTAAAGGGCTAAAAGAGAGTGCATGTCCCCTTCTCAATAGTCCTGTCCACCCCAAGTTGCACCTCAGTGCTCTGTTTCACATGCCATCCCTCTTTCATTCACCCAGGCCAAGCATTTCTGGCACTCTGATTGGACCGGCATGACTCCCATATCTAGACTGGAGTGGAGGTTTTGGGCTGTATCTGCAGCACATAAACCTAGCTGAGGTCAGAACAGAGGGCAAGTTAACCTTAAGCAGAATCCAGGGGTCATTACCAGATGATGAGATGTCATTAGATTTTGAGCACAGGATTCCTTCAGGTCTGTACTCTTTGATTCTGCATTATATGTGTGATTGTAGACCATTCGAATGGAAAATAATATTTGGCAGCAAAGTATCATCGCATTCCTTACCTCTTACGCAATTTAAATTTTATGCATTTATAAGAACTTTTTCCCTCTCAGCAAGAGTAACTAATGGAGTTCAGAAAGCATTTGATGGCCCGCCTCCTGCACTGAAAGCTGCTCTGTGTAGCACAGAACTGTACTCAACCTGATTGAGCTCCCACAGAGGTGTAGGCTTCCAGATGCAACTGGATTTCATTTTTGTGCAGCACCTTTCCACCTCAAGGCCTCAGGTTTGACAGCTTTAGGAAATAATGGATTATGGTAATTCCATCCAGGTAGGACATGATTTTGCCAGTAGCTCAGAAATTTAAGCACAATTGGCAGTGTTTGGTGTTAGAAGTGAGGCTGTATGCCAGAACTCACATCCAGTCTTTTTTTTGTAAGCTTCATACTCAAGTACCCACCCACCACATCAGAGGGAAATGAAGTATTTAACCCTAAATTGTGGATAACTGGACTGAAGACAACATTACAGGCTATATAGAAGTGATAGTGGCCTTAATAACTAATAATATTAACTAATAGTGGATTAAAACTCTACTAATTTAGCAATTATTTATTTATTTAGTCATTTGACTAGAAGGCAGCAACTTTTCAGCTCTGATGATAGCCAGTTGTGAAAGATCAGGTATCTTTTCCCAATTTGGGTGATGAGAAATTCTTTGTAAGGAGTCCAGTTTGGAGAGAAATGATTTGTAATTCTAAAGACTGCAATTCTAAAGACTGTGAGCTATGATCCCACCATTGCAATCCAGAGCAAGACCTCATCTCCAAAAATAAAAAATAAAAAAAAATAAAGACTGCAATCTGATGTCAGTCTTGATGCCAGATAGCATGCTAGTTTGCAGATTTGCAAAATTGATGCCATTGCTTTCTTCATGGTCAGACATTGTAACACCACGCGCCAGTGCTAGGCTTTCTGGGAGCCTATACTTAAAATAATCCTATTTGATCGTAGACCTGCCTTCCAAAAATAAACAATAACAAAACTGTAGTTTTGCTCTCAAATTCTGAGTTGCCTGAGAAATTCCTCAAGGTTAAACTGACAACCTGCCATACACTATTAGACTTTCTAAACAAATGGATTATTTGAAAAGTTTAAGTGTATTGTTTAGAACATGGAATATATTTTTCATGGAGCTCTCTACTTATTTTTTTACTCATTTTTATTAAAAAGAATGCTGTAGCGAAGCTGCACTCTAGGTAAAGTGAACTCTTGCGTCCGTGCCAGTCATCGTGTATGTCACAGATTCTGTGGGGAGCTCTGTCTCTGGCATGCCCAGGGCAACTGGAAAGTACCGAAACGTTTGCTGTGCTGCTGTTCCAGCCGCGTGATGGCTCGCCTCCAGCCCCTGCCTCCCGGCAGCTTGCTCTAGGGATGCCTCTCGTTCCCCGGGGAGTTTCCGTCCCCAGCTCAAACAGACGTTTTTTAAGAATGTGATGTTCGCAAGCCTCACTTGTGCAAGGTGCATATATTTGGTTACCTGAAGAAACCCTTCTTTATTAATGTTATCAAGTGTTCTCGCAGTTGAATTGGTTAGGTTTCTATTTTGGATTTTTTAATTTGATTATCATGGATTCAGTAGAGCCCATGTCTCTCCATATCTTTAGCTATATGCCTGGCCATCAGTGGAAATCGTTCTGGTAGCAACTATTACTACATGGAACAGAAAAGATTCCCCTGTGTCCTATGCAGGAATATATTTGAAAGCATCAACAAACAAATATTAATTTTTCTCATCTCTGCTCAAGGAAAGTTGTCAGAAAATATGGAACTTTTATGCTTTAAGCTGATTGACAGATGGTTGGCCATTTATTAATTACCTAAAAGAATTATGTATACCATGGAGTACTATTCAGCTTTAAGAAACAATGGTGATATAGCACCTCTTGTATACTCCTGGATAGGGTTGGAACGCATTCTACTAAGTGAAGTATCCCAAGAATGGAAAAACAAGCACCACATGTACTCACCATCAAATTGGTAGTGACTGAACATCACATAAGTGTACATATAAGAATAACATCTACTGGATGTCGGGCAGGGGGGGAGGGGGAAGGGGGAGGGGCGAGGGGGAGGAGGGGACGGATATATGCATACACAAAGGGTGCAATGCGCACCCTCTGAGAGATGGACACTCTTGGGACTGGGACTTGGGGGGAAGGGGGGGCAAGGGCATCATACGTAACCTAAACACCTGTACCCCTATAAACAACAAACAATAAAAAAAAAAAAAAGAATTATACTTGAAATTAAACAAAAAAAAATTTTCGGTTTTTTTCAAAAAACATCACATTTAGTAAAATTCAATATTCTTGTATTATTTTTATGTTTCTGGAAAAGCATTAAATACATTCTCGTGCAAAAACATTCCGCTAATGGGCTTGGCTGGGGTAGCTTACCACATCTCATCCTTGGGCCTTCTGGGTAGCATCACTTTTCTTTATTGTATGGAGAGACTGGATTTAGCAGAGAGACTAACAAGCTCTTTGCCTCCTCTTCAAAAGCAACTGGGATTCTCCAAAGGAGTCACAATGTGATAAAAAGGCCTCAGAACAGATTTTTCCTGAGTGACTGGGGCCTGGGGAGGCGGGGGCGGCCTCAGTTGCTTTAACACGTGCTAATGAGGCCAGCATCGCCCATGGACCCCCACCTGAGCCATTTATTTATTTGTATGCCTCCATCTTATTCCTCAAAGGATTTAAAGTGCTGCGGAGAAAATCTGCTTTCCTTGATCACAGCCACGCTAGCTCCCGCACATCAGCGTGGGTGTCCGAGGAGAGCAGAGTCACAGCATGCAGATGGCTCCGTGCAAAACCTGGCCTCTAACTGCCTTGCTCAAAGCCATCCGGCACAGGGGTCGAGAGATTCATTTACTTACGTAAAGAACGGTTCTTTATTTTTTTTTCCCCTGAGAAGCAAAGCCACCACAATAATTTTCACTACATACAGAAAACGAATTTATTTAAAAAAATCAAAAACAAAACAGAATTCCTGAATCAACAGATTCCGACGCCCTGGACGCTGTCCAAATCAACCTGGCAGCAACACAGGTGCTGATGAAAACAACATTTTATGAGTCTGCCTTCTCTCTGGTCCTCCTGGGTATTTTTATTCTTCAAATTGGAGATAAAAATAAGGGTTGCTCTCTCAAGGTGAGGAGGGAGAAAGCAGCCTGCGTTCTTCAAAAGCCTCAATAAGATAATAGATTTTTGTTTTTTAAAGCTGTTGCTGAGTGTAACTCGCTTATAGTTTCCAAGGGCTTTTTTAAAGTGAAATCTTTGCAAGCAATAGTAAGGAAATCTAGAACCCCCTGAGGTGATAGTTAAGCGTCCTGTCAGGGATTTAAATCTAATTATTAGCCTGAAAGTAAAGAAGAGAAAGAACCGGCCAAGTGTCAGCCTGGAAAACAATAATAGCCACGGTGATTTTCAGCAGCTCACTTATTAGCGCCTTAAAGGATAGTTCAGCACATTTGTTCTTGCCCTTGAAAGAAGGCCGCAGCGGCCTCAGTGTTTTCTGATAATAGTTTCTTTCTGTGGAGCAGAGGTGCTGCCTACGCTCCAAGGCTTCATCTCTCCTGAGCGCCCGATGGAAGACACCGGAGCCCGCGCTAAGTGCAGGCGCCACTATGCGCAGCCAGTGCCCCAGCCCTGTACTTCCTCAGCTGTGTGACCTTGGGCACGTAACCTGACTTCTCAGTGCCTCGGCGTCTTCATTTGTAAAATGGAGAGTAAATGTGAAGATTGAATGAGAAAAGGCACGCAAAGTGGCTGGCACAGTGGCTGGCTCAGTGTAAGCACTTCATCGAGTGTACGCTATTTCTCCTTGTCTCTTCTTACTATACATTGGCCAAGGTGGAAAAAACTTTTAGCATGACAGAGTCTAGAGATAAGCATAACATACACTGGAATATGTACTTTCCTGTGCTGGGTTATTGCCAAAGAGGCAGACAGAGCATCGAATGGCTGAGAATATAAAACAACATAACAAGTGCAGCTAAATAACAGACATGTTCA
The DNA here is from genome assembly GCA_004363605.1 of Indri indri. Lineage (NCBI taxonomy): Eukaryota > Metazoa > Chordata > Mammalia > Primates > Indriidae > Indri > Indri indri. The sequence goes on from RJWJ010000041.1 coordinate 362,578, forward strand.
CTCCAAGCACAATATTCGTGTTAGAACACCCTCTGGTTCCCTTAGTGAAACCAGAGGACAGAAGGTGACAGTAGGAATTGGGTAATCCTATTTACCTTTTCCTGGAATGCAGACAAAGTGGAAGGGAAGGAGCCCATTCCTGTAGTCCATGGAGAGTCTTTGGAACCCGACTCCTTCTGACATTACTCAGCTAGCCCATTTATTCACGTCAGTGACTGATTCTCGAGACGTCTGAAAATGTGTTAAGAGCAGGCCCTCCAATCACACTGGATAGAATGTTATTAAGAGCTTAGAGCTGTCTTTAGGCTAAGAACCAGCAGAAACTAAATCCAAGAATATGGCAGTCAAGGTGGATGTTAAAAATATTGAGGCCTGATAAATATTATTAATATGTCACAGGTGGAAGCATTTCGGTCAGGGGTTTCTGATAAGGCTCAGGTTATACTGTAATCTGCCTGCTGTCTTCTCTAAAATGATCAGGGTCCTTGCTCCATCAGTCTCCTGGATGGCTGCAGAACCCAAAGAAAGGCAGCTGGTGACATGCTGTGAATTGGAAGTGGCTTCTATTCTTCTCCACCTACTCATATGGCCACGGATAGTGCCCAGTTCAAGCAGGAATAAACACCATGGCTGACCGACCGGCCCAAGTCCCTCAAGTGGAGCACAGACACAGCTTTAGAGAGCACCTGATCAAAGGCCCCAAATTCATTTTAAGCCGTGGTTTTCTATTAAGCCTTTAGTGCTTACCACATCGTATACTTCCCATAGAGAGGGAAACCAAACTGTCTAACATGTCAGCATGTTAGCTCCTGACTCCCCACCTGGCCAGATATGTGTGGGGAATAGCTATGTCACATTCCATTAAAAGATGCTTCATTGTTTACGTTCGTTTGGTGTTTAGAAATGGAATAACTATACCAGAATCCTTTCTCAGTCTGTCATCTGTCTCTGAGGGAACAGAAAGTGATGCAGAGAGCCAATCTCAGCACCATAATTATATCAAAAAGCCAGCGCTTGTGTCCTTCATTAGGAACATTGCCTTTCTGTGCTACCAAATGAAGAGGATTTTATAGACACATCCCTCTTGTCCCTTCCTCCAAACCAGTCCCATCCAGCAATAAAAGTACACTGTGAATCGTGGCATAATCAATGAGTTTTCGGTGGGAAGGATGCTCTGAGCAGTGAAAAATACAAATAAATGGATTCTACACTGGAATTAACTGTGGAACCAGAAAGATAAACACAGGGCAACTAATTACATCCAAGCAAGGTTAACAAGAATATTGTTCTGTGGAAAGAAAAAGTCTACGGCATTAATGAAAATTAAGCAATATCTCAGTGGTACTAGTAAATAAATAAATATATATCTATGTTTGATTAAAAGCATGACCCAATTATGTCTCACTTCTTAGCTGCTTAAATCAAGAAAGTCTAGTGTTAAATGAGAAAAATCAACTCAGGACATCTTGTCATCTGCGTTTAATCATGACTTCTGTGTCTCATATGAGCTTTCAAGATGAGTAGCGGCAAGGATGTATTTGGGAGTCTCAGGCAAACTTCCCTTTGGCTGACAGTTGACAGGTCTATAGATCTCTGATCTGAATATAGAAACCTAGGATAGCGGTCCCCTACCTTTTTGGCACCAGGGACCATTTTCATGGAAGACAATTTTTCCATGGGGTGGGGGTGGGGTTGGGGAGTGATGGTTTCTGGATGATTCAAGCACATTACATTTATTGTGTAATTTATTTCTATTATTATTACATTGTAATATATAATGAAATAATTTGCAAGTCACCATAGGTTGGGGACACCTGTCCTAGAAGAATTGTGACTGGAAAGCCACTTTTCTTATAACTTTCAGTCTGTGATTCTGATGAAAAGATAACCATATTGGACTAACAGAAACAAAGCTTGTATCTTTATCTATAGCTAAAATTATTAGTATGTTGTTATTTTTTTCTGACAGTAAGAGTAATACTTAAATGCTCACCAAAACGTTTACTTGAAATTTTGTTTCTTCTCAGCTAAATTTTTTGCAATATTCTAGGCATTGCGGTACACATTAAAGACCAGATTTGGGGAGTTGTTCCCATCTGCTTTATCTAAATACCTTACCACAGTTTTCTAAGTTGTTTTCTCTTCATCTACCCCATTAACTAAAAACCCAGGGTGAAATTTGAATTAATGCTCCTTGCTGAGTTTAATGGCAGTCTGTTTCTAGCGGGTGGAGACAGAGTAGGAAGCAGAAGACATCTCCCTAGAGGAGCCCGAAGAGGGAGTGTGCCTGGAAGACCCCAGGGCTGCAGGAAGGAGCTGGGCCTCGAGCAGGAGATGACTGTGCCTTGCCCTTGAGTGGTGTGTTCGGCCCTTACCAAATCATTTCCTGTCTCACCTCCCCTTGCTTGCCAGGAATATTGCCAGGATTAGCGAAAAGACCTGTGGGATAAAATGTCAAATACTGCAAAATCCTTGAAAGAAAGATGTTATGACTTATAAAGCAGAGTCATTCCTTATTTCACTGTTAATTAATGCAAACGTCTTTCTTTTCTCCTTCATTCTACAAGGTATTTTTTTCATCTTTCATGAAGGTCTCATCATTTACTCTTTCACCCAGGAAATAACATTATTGGCAACTCTTTATTGAGCACATGTTCCACGTCAGGCACTATGCAAGGGCCAGGGGCGGTTAGACACAGTCCCTCCATGATGGGGCATATAAACTTAGCAAGTTTCTTACTTTCCCTGAACCTTGATCCCCTCATTTGTTATACAGGAAAAAAATTGTTTAAATAGTAATACGTACTTTCTGGAAATGCTTTGAGGACTACATCGAATAAAATATATAAAACACCTAGCTGAATATAACTAGGAGCTCAACAAAGGTTACCCTTTTTTCCCCAATCATAAGCAGGAAAATAAAATAAATCTCTAAATTCGTGTTTCCTCATTTCTTAATAGTTTTTTTTAAAGGGTGTTATTGGGTAGAAACTTGAAGCTTTCGATATAAAAAAAAAAAGTGAGCTATTTAGGATTGAAAGGCAGATCACAGGTAAGAAATCACAGGACAGGCAATTCTTTCCGCCAAGCTTTCCCGGCCAGGATGCTTTCCATCCGGGAAGCAGCTCCTTCACCTGCAGTGAGAAGCGTGAGGACCGGAATCTCGAGCAGGTGGAAGCGCCCAGAGCTCTAGACTGGAGAGAGAGACCTTGGGAGGGGGAGCTGGAGGCACTCAGAGACCACGGCATTGCCTCCCTGGCCGCCAGCAAGAGTGGCCCCTTGAAAATTGGTGGAAACTCGTGGAAACGCCACCGCCAGGTCTGCCTGGTATGGCCTGATAGGCCTCTGGAGCATGGGTGACCCCAGACCCTGGCGACAAAATAAGCAACAGACCCTTTTCTGGATGGATCTCAGGGAAATTCTGCTCTTATCCAGAGGAAAATGAGAGAGTGTTCCAGATCCACCCCGCCCCAGTCTTCCTTCTGGCTTTGCCCAGGTTCCCCGACCTCAGTACTGAAGTTCCGTCGGTCAGTCAGTTCAAATCCCAGTTGAACTCTAGAGCAGGCTGGGAGGGGCCGAGGCCAAACAGCCCAGCAGACAGCATTGGGCGGTAGGGCAGGACACCCGGGATCTCACTCCTTAGCTGTCACTGATGAGCTGTGGCCCCAAATGGGACGAGTTGCTGTGGCTTTCTGCATCACAGCTGGTGTATGTGTGAAATGAGGGGCTTGGCCTAGACACCTCAGCAGCTCTCCCCGGCACTCACTCCTCACCTGCCATCTCCCCCATGAAGCTGGTCAGGATGCCAGGATTGCATTTCTCCAGCCTCCACCCAGGTTTGCCAGCACTCAGCTCCTACTGCAGGGTGATAGAACGACCCCAGAAAGGAAATTCTGCTGAGAAAAGGAGCTCACACCTCTCTCCAGCCTGCACCAGCCCCTTGGCATCCTCTGAGGACACAAGGCCCAAATCAGGGTCAGAGACACCAAGGCCCTCCAGGTCAGTCAGGATTGCAAGGGCTCCCAGAGGCACGAGGAGGTTACTCAGAATGCTAAGGGCCCGCAGTTCGGCAAGGACTATGTACAAGGTGGGATGCAAACGGGCCACGAGCAGGTGGGTTTTACTTGGTGGACAAAAAGTTTTTTTAAAAAATCTGCACCATTAAAAGAAAACAAGAAGAAAAGAAAAACAGCAAAAACAAGAGAGTCTGCATTTTTTTAAAATCTGTTTTGCCAGCTTCTGTTAAATGAAAAAGTAGAACACCTGGCTACCCTGGGCCCACCTTACTCCCCCGCCCCCGACCCCCAACGGTGAGCTGCACAGCTTCGGCCCTCTCTGTGTGGAGGACGAGCTCCGCCGTCCCCCAGGGCTCCTTCCACGGTTAGTACTTGAGCCTGTATTTTAGTGTTTTGCTTGTAGTGGAGAAATATTTGTCAGTGCTCACGAATCTACGAAAAGTGAGAAAACAAAACATATACCCAGAGGACTGTGTGTTTTACCGGCAAGCAGAGAAAGCGGCTTTGTGGAAGACAGGAATATCGCTAATGCTTGCTATGCAAACCCCTCGCTCGCTCCACTCATTTACATCACCTGGCTGGCTCCTGAAGGCTTTTTATTAATATTTTGTAGCCTCTGCCTGAAAGACTTGGAGGATGGAAATCTGCAGATAGTCTGTGGCTATCCATCCAACCCCTCCTCCTCCTGAGGGCGCAGTGGGCTTACCTTGGCGGCCAACCTTGGCAGGAATACTGCAGTCTTTAGCCCTTGCTTGCTTCGTCACCTGCAGCAAACTAGGTGAATCTCATCCTTCAATCTTCAAACCGGGAGTAGTTTGAGAAACTAACCTTCAGCTTGTTTGCTTGGAATACTAATAACATGAATTTCTATTATCATCATCTCCACCTTTCATAAAGATGAGGAAATTCAGGCTCAGACAAGTAAATGACTTGCCCGAAGGGTGGAATTGGAATATCAGCTAGTCTAGAAAGGGGTTGGGAAGGGAACCTTTCCTTGCTCCTGTCCCTAGAGAAAGCAAGGTGCCCTTCCCTATCCCTGTTCCCCTAGCCGGTGTGCAATATGTGCTCACACTAGCCCCCAGTTGTGAGTTGGCTGCTCCTTCCAGCCTCTCTCTGTGTCACCCTTATCTAGCAGATGAGGCCAGGCAGGGAGAGAAGCTGCTGGCACCTGCTGCCTGACGGGTTGGGCACTGCCAGCCTAGACTGATCCTGAAGAGCTGGGTCCTGGAGTTGTCAGCAAAGCACTGGCTACCTGTGGACAAGGACAGGCCAGAAGCTCTCCCAGTTTTCTGCCTCTGGCTGCCCAGTGCTGCCTAGTTCCCAGCAGGGAGGCTGTGGGGAAGGAGGTAAACACTTATCTCAGATGCATATTGGGTATACAGATGTCCTAGAGAAACAGCAAACCAGCGGCATTGACATTGGTGGTGCTCAAGTACAGCCCAGGACGTCTGTTCAGTCACAGGCACTCACTCAAGCTATCTGATGAACACCTACTGTGTGCTAGCTAGTAGACAAACAGTTTCCCCAGCATCCCCGGCTAAGGCCACATGATCTACAGAGACGCTTGTTTGATGAGCATGAGTCAGATCTGGAGAAAGTCCTGAGAAAGTCCCATGGCTTGTGTGTCTGAAGTTGTAAGCCAGGGTGGAAGCAGCCAGTTCGCCTGCTGTGGACTGAATGATTTTGCCACCCAAGTTCACATGTTGAAGTCCTACTCCCCAGTGTGATGGTACTTGGAGGTGGGGGCTTTGGGACGTAATTAGGGCTAGATGAGGTCAGGAGGGTGGGGCCCTCATGATGCGATTAATGCCCTTATAAAAAGAGGAAGAGACATGAGATCTCTCTCTCCGTCCGTCACGTAAGAACACAGCAAGAAGACAGCCGTTTGCACACCAGGAAGAGGGCCCTCACCAGACATGGGATCTGCAAGCCCCTTCGTCTTGGACTACCCAGCCTCCACAGCTGTGAGAAATAAATGTTTGTGGTTTAAGCCACTCAGTCTATGATATTTTGATACAGCAGCCTGACTAAGACATCACCCATATCAATGCTTTGGCAATGAATTCAACACATGATTGCTTTGTAGAATGATCAGTTAACTACAGGTACCAGTCAGAAGATTAAGTTAAAAACTTCCACTCAGCGCATATGCTGATGGGACCTTACCTGGGCTCCAGGAAAATGTTAAAAGAAGAATAACAACTTAAGTTTCTACTATGTGCTAACACTACACTAAAGGCTTTAGGTATGTTATTATTCATTTAAATCCCAGAACACCCAACTGCAGATCTCTCCAGACATATTTTATCCATGAGGAATGTGAGGCCCGGAGAGAAAGAAGAGTATCCAAGGTCACCAGGCTGGCAACTCTACAGGCAGGTTTCAACCCAGTTCCTCTGGCTCAAAGCCCCGGCTCTGTTCTCTGTGGCGGTGCCAAGGAAGACTGTGCTGGAGAAACCTTTTTTGGTCTCAGACTATTGAATTCCCCTCGACTCCTGGGAAGCAGTTTAAACCAGCTGCAAACATGGTTTCTACAACTGTATTCCTAAAGAGCATACACGGAGTTACTTCTTGTATCAGCCTCTTCTTCCGGATGACTGAGATGTGTCTGCTGGTGATAAGAACAGATTAACCTATTTCAAATTGATGGCTGGATTTGACATACTGGGGAAAAAAAAGTGCATAAAGGATAAAAACCACAGTTACACTGAACACAATATTTTCGCCTAGAAAACTCTCAGATTTTACAACCAAATATTTACTGTAGATCCAAAGGAAAATAGAAATTACCATTCTTGCTTGATTCTAAGATATATAGTTTGGATAGTCAGCAATCAGGATGTGTCTTAAAAATCAATGTGCAATTTTAATGTGGTGGTCTTTTCTCTTCCCCTCTTCCTCTAAAGTGAGCATCGACCTTCAAGTCAGGAGACTTCGAAAGCTGCAATTAAAATAATTGTGTGCTTAAAATAAATGGCATCTTACAAAGAGGTGATATGAAGTAATGATAAGAAGTCTGGCCAGAAGAGTGGTAATTTGTTTGTATATCTCCAATACCTAGTGTGCAAGATGGTTTGTTCAGAGGACAAATACATCAATAAAATAAATGTTGAATTTTTTTGTTAGGGAAAATACCAAACATATACCAAAGAAAAGAGTGTATGATAATGAACTCCCTCGTACCCAGCTTCAGTATTTTCAACTCATGGCCCATCTTGTTTCCTCCACCTCTACCCACTGCCTCTCTGCCCCGGATCATTTTGTAGCAAATCCCAGATGTCAGAGCATTTCATCAGTAAATGTTTCCGTGTGTATCTGTAGAAGACAAGGACTTCCCTTTTTAAAAATAACCATAACAGCATCATCAAACCTTTCTAAAAATCAGCACATCTCCCCAAAATCAATATTCATAATTCTTTAATATTATCAAATATCCATTTAATTTGGTTATCCTATAAATAGTCTCTCCTTATCTCTGTCTCTTTTCTTTGTGGACAGTTTTTTTTACCTCATAATCCAAATAAGGCCCTAACTCTTTCCCCCTGTTTGTTGTGGTGTTGTTAAAGGAACCAGGTCTTCTTGTCTGGTAGTTTCCCACATCTTGGCTTTGGTCGATGGCATCCCTATAACATTGTTTAATATGTTTCCTTTTCTCCTCTACTTCTGCGACATTGGTACTTAGAGCTGGAGGTTTGTGCGGACTCAGTTTGGGTTTTGTTGTACTTCATCAGGAAGTGCATAACGCATGGTGGTCCCTTTCTTTGGATGTTATTAGCTATTGATAACTGCTTAGGTCATAACCAGCACTTTTGCTATGACTGCCCCATTTACTAAAACTACCCAAAAGATGTACATAAAAAAATAATCCAAGACGTTGGGTACGCCACCTGTTCATCTGTGGCTCCCTTTGATTGCAAGGAAGAGCAATTGGCCCTGGGTTGGACTAAGTAACAGGAGGCTCTGGTACAGTCTGTTCTGCAGTGACATAAAGTTGTGTACCAGGCACCCTTACCTTAACAAAAACAGCATTATACAAACTTTTGTTTTAGTTAACAAAGAAAAGAGAGGGGGATGGGGATTTTCTATAACAAAAGCATTGTTCATAGTTTTAAGTGTATAGCTAGAACACCATACACATAAAAATACAGCACGTGACTCCACGTGCCTTTGCTCATGTCTTAGGTCATCGCAACTCTTCTTAGACATTTCCGTTACTTTTAGCACAACAAAGGGGTTGTGTCACTAAAGTGACAGGTCTTTCCCTCTGCCCACACACCTACTTCTGTACTGGCCGTAAGAGATTTCTGCACATGTCCCATTAATCAATCATGTTATGTCCCATTTAGCACATAGGAACTCATACTGTGTACACACATAGCAAGGAGGGAAAGAAGTATCTCATAGTCATTCAGAGAAAGAATCACGTGTATGAGCACACCTGCTGGAGACCTCATTTGTCTGAGGCAATGGTAGGGACCAGAGTGGCCACTATTAGTGTGCTTCCATATGTCTCTTTCTTTTTGGCTCTATCATTTCTTTTCCCAGTACAGACTGGTTTCATCATGTGCTTTACTCTGCACATCTCTGCAGGTGAGGCAGACATTAGAATAGCCCAACACATACAGCAGAAGCCTTCAAACTTTTTTTTCTTTTTAGCTGACATGTAGTAATTGTACATATGCATGGGATCTAGAGTGATATTTTGACACATGTATACAATGTGTAATGACCAAATCAGGGCAATTAGCGTATCCATCACCTCAAACATTTATCTTTTCTTTGTGTTGGGAATGTTCAAAATCCTCTCTTCCAGATTTTGGAAAATATACAATAAATTATTGTTAACTATTTTCACCTTACAGGGCTACAGAACACTAAGACCTATTCCTCCGAACTAGCTGTAATTTTGCATCTGTTAACCAGCCTCTTCCTATCTTTTCCTTCCTGTCCTTCCCTCTAATAATCAGTAGTCTACTTTCTATTCTATGAGCTCAGCATTTTTTAGCTCCCACATATGAATGAGAACACGTGGCATTTATGTTTCTGTGCCTGGTTTATTTCACTTAACATAATGTCCTCCAGGCTCATCCATGTTGCTGCAAATGAGAGGATTTCATTTCTTTTTAATGGCTGAATAGTATTCCATTGTGTATAAATATGACATTTTCTTTATCCATTCATCTGTTGATGGACACTTAGACTGATTCCATATCTAGGCTACTGTGAACGGTGCTGCAATAAACATAGGAGTGCAGCTGTCTTTTGGTATACTGATTTCCTTCCCTTTGGATAAGTACCCAGTAGTGGGTTTGCTAGATCATATGGTAGTTCTATTTTTAGTTTTTTGAGAAACCACCATACTGTTTTCTATTAATATAAAGGCTGTACTAATTTACATTCCCACTGACAGATTTGAATTATCTTTTTTCCACGTGCTCACCAGCATTTGTCGTTTTTTTTTTTCGTTTGGATAATAGTCCTTCTAACTGGAATGACATGATATCTCACTGGGGTTTTGATTTGCATTTCCCTAATGCTTAGTGATGTTGAGCATGTTTTCATATACTTGTTGACCATTCGTATGTCTTTTTTTGAGAAATGTCTATTCAGATCCTTTGCCCATTTTTAAGTTGGATTATTTGATTTTTTGCTGTTGAATTGTTTGAGGTCCTGCTTTCAAACTTTTTTTGAAAACCATTTGATTTTTATCATAACCAAGTACACACAAACATGTAGGTGTGTAGGTGAGTGTGTATGGTATGACATAGATATAAAAATACATGCACATATATTGTCTTTGAAACTAAAGTTGCGCATGCTATCATCCTCGCTACGTGATATATTCTGATACTTTCTTTTCTATTCCATTCCTTTGTAAAAGAAGAAAATACTGATTGTGACCCACCAAATTTATTTCAAAACCCATTGATGGATCATAACTTCCATCTTGAAAACTACATCCTACAGTGAAAATAAAGATTGAAAAACCATCAAAGTAAAGTTCTTGGGAACCAGACTGATTCTAAATGCAAGAATTAAGATTCTTAAGAAACTGGAACATCATTACACTGCAAATTAGATCAGAAATCAGAGCATGTCTATATTTGTCACATAATAGGACATCACGTGACCTAGGTGATCAGACAGCCCTTTGGTTGTAATTTGTGATCAGGTTCATCTGGGAAGTAAATCAATACCTCACAGGGGTCCATCAGGGAGAGAGAAGCCCACTGGCCCACTAAAAGCTGTCCAGGAGGCCTGCCTCTGCTATTGTGGCCTTGATGGGTCTGCACTTCCAAACACTCATCATCCATCACACCAACCCAATTCTATTTTTCTAGCTTGACAGGACATTCTGTGCTTTCTGGAGCCACAAAGAAGAGAAACTGTTCCCTCCAACGCTGCTGCATGATGAATTTTTCCACCTCTACATAAAGCCCAGCTCACAGGGCATGTCTTTTTGGCTTTTTGAGTGTACTGACTATGACAGGAGAGCTGAGCTGAAGACCAATAATGCTGCTGCTGCAGCCAACTCATCGCCTGACACTCTTCACCTTTTTCCTTATAAAGAGCTTTCAGCTTCAGGGAAAGAAAAAAAGATAAGAGGAAAGAAAAACCTACATGATATCAATAAGTTTACCTTTGAGATAAAGTCACTTTTTCAGATGGTGTTTTCACAACAAAAATTTTTGATGCATTCTGCTTAGATTTTAAGATGTTTGGGCAGAAATCAAAATTTCCCTCCAGATTGTATTGAGCACCAAGTGCTAGGTTTCCTCCTAACACACACACACACTCACACACACACTCACACACACACACACTAACATGTAGAAAGGGATTTCTATGACCGAGTTAATTTCCCATTTACTATGAGCAGGGAGTTTTTTTTTTTTTCCCCCAGAATGTGATTAACTTAGAGGTGTTAGTGTATGAGTTTAATAATATTTTTGGCAACTAGAAAGGAGGAAATAACCTGTGAGTCATGAAAAACCTGAGAAGATTATTCTGATGTTTGTTTATCTGGAACTAAATTTGCAGGGAAATAAAATCTCCGTAGCAGCTAAAACTGCACACTCACATTCTTTTGTATGAATTAATTATACTTAACTGCTCTGTAATGTCCTGATTAATTATTTCCTGTTCCAGTCAGTTGATTGTGCATTTCAATACGAAACCTGCATCATGATGAGAATCTTGGACCTATTTCTCGTCTTGCTTAAGGCCCCTGTAGAGCTGATCTGAACTAGCTTCAGAGGAATCCTGCATCTTCATCAGCACCCCAGGAGGGCTGTGTCAGACACAGGCAGTGACAAAGGAACTGTATTTTTGGCCCAGGGCATGGAATCACCACTTATGTATAGGCAGCAATGAGCTGTGGGTTTTAATGCTGCAGTGTCATTGAGAAATATAACTCTGCACCCTGCACAAACCCTGGTGACTTATTTCACCAACAGACTCTCCGATGTGTATGGAGTGATTGGGGTTCTCCAGAGCTGGAATAAAATTGCCAGGTAGGTCCTGGAGACAGGAGAAGACAAATGCATCAGCTTCCTATTGCTATTGTAACAAATCACCTCCAAAACTTATTGGTGTAAAACAACACAAATTTATTATGTTAAAGTTCTGTATGTCAGAAGTACTAAAATCAAGATGTCAACAGGGAGGTGTTTTTTCCGGAAGCTGTAGAGGAAAATCTGTTTCCTTGCCTTTTCCAGCTTCTAGAAGTCACCTCATTCCTTGGCTCATGGCCCCTTCCTCCATCTCCAGAGCCAGCAGAATAGCATCTTCAAATCTCTGGCCTCTGCTTTATCCTCACGTGGCCTCCTCCCATTCTTCTGATTCCCTCTTTCCCTTGTAAGGACCCTTGTCTTACACTGGGTCCAGATGATGCACCATCATCTCCCCATCTCAAGATCCTTAACTTAATCACATCTTCAGGATCCCTTTGCTATATAAGGTCCATATTCACGGGTTCTAAGGATTAAGACATGGATGCCCCTGGGGGGCCGTTATTCTGCCCACCACATTGAGTATCCAGACTGAGCAGGACCCAGCATAGATCAAGCCAGAGCCTAGGCACACTGCCCCCTCCGTTCCCCCAGTCCCCAGTCCCCCCAGTCCACAGTGCGCAGCCAGCCCTGCACAGACACCAGCAGAATGGGGCAGGAAGTCTGTAGATGTGAGTTCTGATATTGGCAAGGTGACTTAAACGATGCCCCAAAGCTACCCTACTTTCTACCTGGTTACAGGCTGATTCACATTCAGCTTTCCCTAAAACCATAGAGCTGTTACTGACTACCCGAGGTACCCAATTAGCTTGTAAGTATGACTAGGACTGAGGACAGCAGGCAGGTGCCACCAAGAACCTGAACCATGGAGGTACCCCAGGGTTAAATTCCTAAAATCAACACAAATGTCGAATTTATAAAGTGATGCTGTCAATGGATCATCCAAGGCTACATTAGCATTCACGCATATAAAAGAAGAGTATGAGAACACAGAGGGTTAATGAGCATTGGCACAAAGAGGTCGCTGTGGGCCGAGTCCCCACATTGCTCCTTTCCCCTGACAAGCCCTCTGAGCCCGTCCCCAGCAGGAGACAGATGCATCAGACACAGAACCTGGGGTCTATAAATCTTCAGGTCATGTAGCTAACTGCTCTTCCCTCTGATTTCAGGCTCACCATGAAACTCTGGGATAATTGGGCTTCCCAGGGAGCCCCACACACAGGGAGAGGATGGGCTGTCAATCTCTGGTCTACTTGACAGATAGACTCTGTTCCTCATAGAAAATTAACAAACCTGCACGCTGGCTTGCATATATTCACGTTTTGGGAGTTTAGTTAGCATGAGTCAGCACCTCAAAGCTGTCAATCTCTGTCTGTGTGACAGATACATGCTCTAATTTCTCATGAAAATTAACAAACACCTATGCGGGTGGGTTTGTATTTATTAATGCCTTATGAGTTTTGTTAGCATGAGTCAATATCAGCACTGATCGGCTCAGAGGTCCCTGCAAGACCTGGGCTGCAATGAACTTCCCAAGATTCTCCTCTGACCAAAAGTCCAATCCCACCCTCACCCCTACCTTATTTTTCAACCCTCATTATTGGCCATGTCCTTGCGCATCCCCAGGGGACCCAGTGACAATTAGTGCAATGTAATAGGAGCCCCTGGGGTTGTGCCACTCTGCAGCGCTGCAGCCCTGCACTGAATAAACTCCCTGGGGGCTCTATTTAAATTCTGCTTCTTGGAAAACTTCCCATATTACCCCTCAGAGTTCTTCTTCGGGCGTCCCTGTTTTATGCTCTGAGAATCTTGTACTTTCCTTTCTTCCACTTGTCACCCTCATTTGCTGTCCATCTGCCGCACCACAATGGGGCCAGGTTGGTTTTGGTCCCTCTTAGATGCCCAATGCCTGGCACAGTATCTGGCACAAAGTACATGCTCAATAAATATCCATTAAACAAATAGATAAATAGATGCTGCCCTGACTGTCCCTCATGCTTCTTTTTCAACAACTAGAGATGGAAAATGGATGCTAACACAAAAAAAGATTCAGGAGTAGTTTTTATAAATTAAGGGAAAGGTCACATTCAAGATTAGACATAGGATGCATCTGTGGAGTCAGCAGAAGGTTGTCTTCCCAGGAGCAATGGAGACACAGCCCTTCAGGACAGACTGTGACAGGACAATGCTGTACAGTGATAGTACAGCGTCTAGGCCTCTCTAACAGACAGCTGGACATTTCTATTTGAATGTCCTGACATTACTGCAGCTCAACATGTCCCAAGGCAGACTCACCATTTTTTCAATCTTGACTCCCAAGTGCCCTGATTTCTGGGTGTCTCCCAGGCTCCTAACCTTGGCGTTATTTGAGATGTCTCTCTCTCTCTCACTCTTGAAAGTTCACACCAGTTAGTAAGTCAACAACTCATATAGGTTTCTAACATTACCGCTGCCTTAATTCCAGGTTGCATCCCGTCATACACCTGGGCAACTGCAACAGCATCTCGAGTTGGCTTCTAGTTTCTGGCCTCTTACCTTTTCTTAGTGTCATAAGTACTTTTCTTGAAAGATAAATGCTACTCTTATAACCTCTACTCCTATTTTCCCCACCCGTTTTGGAATGCCTTCAATGGCTCTTTGACTCCACACTTGCAGCAGACTGGCCTCTGAGGCCCTGCACGTCTGCGGGTTTATCCATCCTTATCTCCTAAACCCTGCTCCTCTGTTCCCAAGCCAGTTCCTCCTCCTCTTCAGGGAAGTAAAATCCTGCCCCCGTACTTTTGTTCAGGCTGGGATGAGTTGTCCTCCTTTCTCTTTCTCCCCTGTTGAGGCCTGATCTAGGTGCACAACCCAGCTTAAGACCCTGGGCCTTTATGAAACTTCCCTTGTTTATTTCAACCCACATACATAGACTTACAGAAAAATACCCAGTGTTGAAAACACTTAGACCACAGAGTGCAGCTGCCCTTTACAGCTCAGGAAATTGAGCCCAACGAGCCTAACGTTCTCCCTCTCTGAAGCCATCACTTTTCTTTACCATTCATCATGACAAGCAATCATTATCTTCCTCATCAGGAAGCTAAGCCCCAGGAGGACAAGGGAATCTATTAATGTTAGGCTTACTCAGTAGCAGCCTCAACATCTCACTCAGTTAAAGTTTTAAAAGGCTCTCAAAAATTAACATTGAAAGACACTCAGAGAAAGAGAGACACGCGAATGAATATAGGGAAATGAAAGCAAAAGAGAAAGAGTTTGGCCACAAGTATTTCCAGTCATTGCCAGGTGACAAGGTGACCTAATTTTCAGGGACTCATCCCAATATTCAAGTGACCATCAGGTCACTTGGCCTAATGCAGCTCTGTTATGGAGCTGATCCCTCAGAAGTCCCAGGAATTGGAGATCTAGTGGGTTGGATGGTGGACCCCCAAAAGATATGTCCATCTCCTTAACCCCCAGAGGCTGTGGCTGTGATCTTATTTGGAACAAGGATCTTTCCAGATGTACTTAAGTTAAGGATCTTGAGATGAGATCATCCTTAGGGTGGGCCCTAAATCCAGTGACAAGTGTCTTTGTAAGGGACAGAACAGGAGAAGACAGAGAAGACAAGGAGGCCACATGATGATGGAGACAAAGGTTGAAGCTGGGCAGCCACAAGCCAGGGAATAGCTGGAGCCACGAGAAGCTGGAAGAGAGAGAGCCGGTTCTCCTTTGGAGCCTTTAGAGGGAGCGTAGCCCTGCTGAAACGCTGATTTTGGACTTCTGGCCTCCAGAACCGTGAGAGAACACATTGCTGTTGTTTTAGTTTGTTACGAAAGCCCTAGGAGACTAATGCAGACAGCAAGTGCCTCCTTGAAGGGGGGCCTGGAAGGTGCATCTGCCTCTACCACACTTTCCTCAGAAATGCTAGTGGAGCCCAGAGGCATAAATAGGGCATTGTAATGTGATTTGATTGGTGCTGTGAGTGTATTCCTGGGGTGCTGGGTGCACCCAGAGGAGAAGCATTTGTCCAGTCAGTGCTGGAGTAGGGGTTGGGAGAGGTGGGGGGGAAGGGAGGCATGGTAAGGGAGGCTCTTCGAGAAGGGCTTCTGGTCATTTTAGCAAAAAGGCACCTGCATCCCAATGTTTATCGCAGCACAATTCACAAGTGCGAAGAAGTGGAACCAACCTAAGTGCCCATCAGCTGATGAGCGGATAAAGAAAATGTAGTATATATATCTCATGGAGTACTCCTCAGCCATAAAATGAATGAAATAATGTCTTTTGCAGCAACTTGGACAGAACTGGAGACCATTATCTTAAGTGAAGTAACCTAGGAACAGAAAACCAAATACTGCATGTTCTCACTTAGAAGTGGGAGCTAAGCTATGGGTATGCATTGTCACACAGAGTGACTTAATGGACACTGGAGAAAGGGAGAGGGTGGGAGGGATGAAGAATTACCTATTGGGTACGATGTACGCTATTCAGGTGGAGGGTACACTAGAAGCCCAGACTTCACCACTATACAATTCATCCATGTAATAAAAAACCACCTGTTCCCCCTAAATCTATTGAAATCTTTAAAAAAGGAAGACAGGGACCCTGAACTGAGAAGATGTTATCTAGGTAAGGAGGGTGGAGGAGACTCAGGCAGGTGAACAGCACAGCAGTCCACTGTTAACAGAGAACCAGGTGTGAGGAAGGGGGCTGACGGCCAGAAGTGGAGGGAGGGGCCCAGTGTTGGTGGCTTTGCAGGCTATAAGTATAGACTTTTCTCTTAGAGGTGATCATCAACTGGGGTGGTAGCAGGGCATGTTTGGAAATGTGCGTGTACACTTTTTGCTAACCACAGTGACTGTGGGGTTGCATTGGCACTTAGTAGCCTGCAGCCAATGATGCTTAATGTCTGGCAGTGTGAGGAAGAGTCCAGCACAACGAAGAAGTTCTTGTCCCTCTCCAAATTGCAAAAGAGCCCCATCCCCTTGAGCAAAACTGCTGAGTGATAATTGAAAACCACTGTAGGGGTTTGAAGAAGGAAGTGACAAGATCAGAATTACAAACAGATCATTGGGTGCAATGGGATTGTGAGATTCAGAGACACAAGACTGAAGGCTTGAGAAAAATGAGGAAGCTGCTGCCATGCAAGTACCTTCAAGAGTAGTAAATATATGCAGGTCTGAGCCAGGGCAGGGCAAGGAGGGATGGATGGATGGAGGGGAAAGAGGGATGGAGGGAAGGGATTGGGAAGCAAATTCGAGAGATGTTTAGGTAAAAGCATCAGGATCTTTCATTTGAATAAAGAGTCAAGAGCACAGCTCAGATTTCTTGTTTGGAGGTGTCATCAACAGATATGAAGAACAAAAAGAAAGTAACTAGACCATAATCCATTTGAGAGCTATTGATATTGAGTTGCCTGCAGAGATAGCTACGAAGAAATGTCCATTTGGCAACTAGAACCTCATAACGTTCTAAGGATGCTGTGAACATTGTATCCTCTAAGGACAGTATTTTCAAACAGACTAGCGGAAGATGGAGGTCTTCATAAGTGGATAATTTGAAGCCTAGAAAATTACTAGTCTCACCGCAAATGGATGGCGTGTTTATAATTTAGTGCCATTTCACAAGAATTTGGTTCCCGTAAATGAAGGATAAAAGAAACTCTTGACCTTCAAATGAAGGGCCTTGTTTGCATTCGGATTAGTTAACAAAGGAAGACAACTGTTCAGGTGTTCATGGCTCTTGCCACTTTATAACAAAAAAACAGATTGTTCCTTATGAAACAAATACTAGAAAAATAACAAAGCATTAGATCAGTTTAGACAACTAAGACTAAAGCAAATGTTGACTCTTGTCCTTTGAAAAAGGACTTTAACCTAAAGAACGTGGTATTTCATTTTCTTTGTTACGCTACTTGGAAACTTTGAGGTATTTCTATCAGCTTATGTTTGACTGCAGAACTCGCTTCACTGCTTTGCTTCAATTTAGTGGGAGGGAAATTCCCAGTTCTTTTCATTCTTTTAAAAGCTACTTCTAGTCCTTGAGAGTTCTCAAAAGTTCTAGGAGCTCATTTTCATTTCTTAATTTTGTAGCTTTATATAAAACCCATGAAGGCAGGGACCAAATCTGCCCAGTTCGCCACTGCATCCCCGTAGTCTGCACACTACCATACACACAGTGGGCACCAGGGCACACAATACATATTTGATTTTTAAACAATAACAACAACAAAAGCTTTCATTGCAGTGAGTGAGGGAGGTGGGCATTAAACAACTAACTGCAGCAGTAATTCCTGGATTGCCTTTTGATGAAGTCAGGTAGCTATGAGAAAGGATAACTGGTAGGATTGATCTATTCTGGGGCAAGGAAGACTTAGTTGAGAAAGAGCCATTTGAGCTGAGATCTGAAGGCTAAGATGAGTAGCTTTGATGACAGGAAGCAGGAGGAACAGAGGCAAGGGATGATTAAATGCCATGATGGGTGACCCAGATGAGTGATGTAAGCAGGAGATTAGGAAAGAGAGAGAGGCTAGGCTGTCAGCCTCAATTTCCTGAGCTGTAAAGGGGGGCTGCACCCTGAGGTCTAAGTGCTTTCAACACCCAGTATTGCTCTGTGAGTCTCTCGATGTGGATTGAAATCATCAAGGAATGTTCATGAAGGTCTTGGGACGTAAATTGGGCTGCGAGAATAGATTGCGCTCTAATAGGGGGTTAAAAAAAGGAGAACACACGAGGTGGTGGAAATTCGCTGAGCAAAATCACAGGAGCAGCAATGAGCATAGACCTGCTGGATGAACCCGTAAGATGTGCCTGTTCAAAAGGGGCAGGAGAAATTTAGAAATAAAGGAACAGGGAATGGTTTGATGTGATAGAAAACATTAGGTCAAATAATTTCTTGAGCCAGGAATAGATGATCCCATTTAATCTCACAAAACTGAGATTGGGACTGTACTCTTAATGCTCTAATTTTATAAACTAAATGAGAACATCAAGTCATGGAGAAGAAAAAGCATGCTCTAGACATCATAAAATCAAGGGGTGGGGCCAGGGGTGCAGCACCGGCAGCCTGACTTCCCAGCCTCCTCCGGGAGAGGACGGTGGGCGCAGGGCAGGTGTCACCGGTGAGAGGCGTTTCTTATCACAGGGCTGCCAGGTGCCTCCCAACATGACTTAGGCTGTTATGTCCTTTCTCTCTAGTAAGTTTATAAGCCCTGTGAGTGCAGGAGGAAAGACCTGATTGTGTTCTTATAATCCTCTATCATTCTAGAGCCTGGACAAGGACTCACCCCTACATTCTTTATTGTGGAGAAGTCCAAGTTACAATTGTGCCACAGTACCCAGGACCCCCATCTGTCCATGTGGCCCACCAGCCTGGCCAGGAGTGGACACCCGAGTCAAGGTCAGCCTGTGACCTTGAGATTAATTATTGCTAGGGCTCTTCCCAACAAAAATGGTCTCTATTAGATTACAACATCTATTTAAAGTTATCAGACCCTCTCCTGTCTGGGGTCTGAAAATGAGATATTCAGAAAGCAATCGGTCAGTAGCCAGGACAGAGGCCAAATGACATACAGAAAGAAGGCAGAAATCAGAAACTACAAAGCAGAGAAAAGCAGAGTAAAGTCGATAAAGAAGGAAATAAGAAGTTAAAACAGGGCATAGCTGAGTTACCGCAGAAAATTCTGGGACAGGGAAGGTATGACTCACAGCAGGGTTGGCTCACGGGCACGTCATCTGTGCCGTCACACAGTCCCTTTGCCCAGAGAGTCCTCCTGCTTGCTGTCATTGCCTTGAAACTCTTAAGGGGCTCTACATTGTTATTTTGTGCTGAGCCTGCAAATTATGATGATGACAGTGACCACAATGACAACAATGATTACTATTTAAAAAAAAAACAAAAACAGAGTTGAGCACTTGAGCAGACTCCAGATTGGGAGGTGCTCGTACTTCTCTCTCCACCCTGTTCATCCTCAGTTCTCCAGACCCACCAGTCCTGGCCAGTGCAGGATTCTATCCACTGCCTCCAAGGCAGTCTCTTCAGAACACAAGCCACATCATTTCTGTTTAAAGGCTTCAATGGTCCCAAAGCCCATATAGGTCAATGCCCCGAGAACCATGAAGTCGACCCTCTGCAATTCGCCTGTCCTTGTGTCAGAGATAGGTCAAGGACAGGCTGCGAGCAATTCCGTTGGAGCACCTTCTGTAAGGAACACCAGAGTGTAGCCTGGCACCAAATTGTCATCAGAGAAGTAGCTCTCTCAGAGATTACTGCATGTTTTGGAAAGCTTAAGACATTTGGGTGTGGGTGGGAGGATGAGACCCCCGAGGGGCATGCTGGAGGGACAATAGATGGTGGCCAGAGTGAGCTGCGAGGTGGGCTGAGAGGGGCAATGTGGAGTAGGTAGATCCTGTTTCCCATAGACCTTCTGCTCCGCTGAGTTGTCTGTGGTGTCTGAGGTCAGACCTAAATTAGAACAGTGGAACAAATGAGCACAGCCTGTTTTCTCCCCTTTTCCTGGGCAGAGCTCGGCCTCTCATTTAAACAAGTGTTGAACAAATATTTAAAGAACAAAGTTTTAAAGGGTGCTGAAACATCCAACTGCAGGGCTACATAGCATGTTTCAGTCTAGCCTCGCCCATCTCTTCTCCTTCCTTCTCTGTCTGTGTCTTTCCTCTCATACCACCCTTTTCCCAGTTCCTGCACAATGTTACCTAATGAAGGACTTCTCACAGGCTATTTCTTCTGCCTAGAGAGTACTTTCATCCCTCTATATTTGTGGTCCAATCAGCTGTGGCCACAGCAGCAGGGTTAGATGGAAAGGAGGGGTCGTAGGAATGGCAGGTATGAGGCAAAATAGACTTCTTGCCAACTCCAAAAGGGAGACTCTAAGACTTCAAAAAAGTATAAGAAATATGACAAAGCCAGGCACAGCAGCTCATGCCTATAATCCCACCACTTTGGGACTCCAAGGTAAGAGGATTGCTTGAGGCCAGAAGTTCAAGACCAGCCTGGGCAATATAGCAAGATCCCATCTCTAAAAACCAAAAAACGAAAAAATTAGTTGGGCATGGTAGCACTCCTGTAGTCCCAGCTACTCAGAAGGCTGAGACAGGAGGGTCACTTGAGCCCAGGAGTTGGAGGCTGCAGTGAGCTATGATCATGCCACTGCACTCCAGCCTGGGTGACAGAGCAAGATCCAGTCTCTAAAAGAAAAAAAAGGAAAGAAAGAAAGATGACAGAGTCTGGGTTCTTACTACGAGGCATCTCAATGGACTTGAGTTTCTCAAGGATGGGATTGTACCTCCCCCTTTTCTTTGCTGCCCTACCCCTCCCAGTAGGGGCTGAGAGCACAGGCTGAGGAGTCAGGCCCATGTGGGAGTCTTGGCTTTACCGCTTAATCATTGAGTCCCTTGGCATGGTATTTTTTTCGTTGGTTGGTCGATTGTTTGGTTTTGGGGGGGGGGTGTTTTGTTTTTGTTTTTGTACTTTTTAAATTAATCTCTGTGCCTGGTTCCTCATATGGAAATTGGGATAATAGTGGCACAATACCAACTATAGAGCCGGTGAGATTAAATGAGATAATTCATTACCTGGCACCATAATTGCACAAAACATTTTTATTATTAACACTGTGTCTGACACTTGGTATTATTTTGAACCACTCAACCCAATAAGTGCTTAATAAACGTTCCTTGCGTTGAATTGATGCTGAAAACGCTACGCTCCCATCACTGCATCCTCACCTCTCTCTAGCCTCACTGTCCCCCTGGCCAGGACTTTTTATCTGAAGTCAAGATAAGAATGAAAAGAGCAACCCAAATTCTCCATTCCCAGATCCCATCAAATATTTTGAATTGCAAAGGAAAGCAGGACGTTTTCTGATGGGATACTCTACTATATTTTCTTGAAAGACTAATTTAAAATATTCATCTACACTACTTAGTAAAAAGGGCAGGTTTGCAAAGCAGGTGGAAGATACTCTGAGTGGTAGAAGAGGGTCAGTTCGTGGGGATTTACTGTGTGGGGTTCCTGGGGCCCCCGGGTTGTGATGTTTGGCATTTAAACGTTAGCAAGAATAGCGCTGAAAGCAAAGCTGACATATAAGAATGAGTGGGCCCTGGTGCTGCCTTTTTGTTCTTTCAGAAAGATCAGAGCTTATTAATGGGAGCTACTTCAGATTCTCCCTCAGCGGCTGCCACATCAGTCTGAACTCACCATCCTTCAATCCTCTGGCTGGTCTATTTGGTTTTAATGGAATGAATTTTAATAGAGTCCTTCCTCCCTCCCTCCCAGTGTTTGTTATAAAAACAAACACTGGGCAAGCTTTGGAATGTTGAAAATTCTCACGATAAGAGAGGACCGGCAGCTTCTTAAAGTTCTCCTTACTGTTTGAGTTATGACTACTTCCATACCTTGACTTCTTCTATACCTTCAACTAATACATAAAAAAAAAAAAAATTAAATTTGTAAGAAGCAAATACTCCTTGGGACGGGTAACCTATTAATTCAGTAACGCTTAAGGGCATATATGTTCACTGGAATATTTTCATCCTAACAAGAGAAATGAGGGCAGAACACAAATAATGAATGCCCACGAAAGTTTGAGCTGGAGAGAGGCAGAGATTACAGTGCTAAATATAAATGCCATGCTCTTCAGGATTTCACCTTGTCCCAACTCTTCTAAGTTATTATAAAATATTCTGCATTCCCCCATCCCAGCTCATATTTCCAATGGGCATTTGTTCAAAGTGGCATTCTTTCTTACCCCTTGAAATAGATTTCACTTTCTCCAGGAAAACGTTTCAGATCCTCTTAATCAGAAATTATCTGTGCTCCCTCTCTCCTCTCATGCTGTGTGGTGCTATCTCTATTATTAAGAGCTTATTACATTAGTCTCTGTCCTAAAGTTAATTAGGCATTCATCTATTTCCCCTTCTAAACTGTGAAATCTCAGGAATAGTAGCCCGTTAATTGTATTATCTCCCACAGGGCCTAGCCTAGTGCTGTGTACATAGTAGAGGCTTAATAAATGTTTACAGATTTGAGATGAAAATATGTTTTCCCCTGGCTTGAGTAAATCTGTAGCAGAAATTTCTCCATACGTAGCTGAGATGAAGAGTTTTTCAGCTTGAGCCATTTGTAGGATTGCTTTGGCCTTGGTGAGTTTTCTTTGACAGAAAAAAAAAATGTAACCCAAATGCTCTCTCCTGTGATAAGAGTTATAATTTCAAGAGACTGAGCTGTTCACAGGCAAACATTTTGAATTCTGCACTATGTTCTGAGCCAATTAGAAGCAATTGGATTTATGAATTTTTTATTTTCCTGATTGATTTTCTATTTAGTTTCTCCTAAATAAGTACTTAAAAATCTTTCCATAACATTCACCCTTTTCGTTGATTTCTAGCCCTAGAGAACCAACCTTTCAGCAATTATACAAGCCCTTCATACAATCTTTTTTTTGCATTCCACTTCTTTTAAAGTAGTTTATTGAAATCCTCTCCAGATAAAAAACCTTGAAATCATTAAGCAGATCACTGTTCAGAACCACATTAATTCTTCTATTTTTCTCCTTAAAAGAGATGACTGGTGGACAGCTTAGAATAGCAATGAGCTATGGTATTTATCCATAATACCTTTTTCATGATGAATAACTAATTTATTCAAAATCCCATTACTTGGAACATTTCAATCATAGTAGGATGAGGTTTCTGATCTGGGTCTTGGTTCATTTAGAAATGGCCTCCCTCCCCGGCGACATGCAGAGCTGCTGAGGCCAGCTGGTGATGGGGCTTGAATTTGAACACTACAAAGCTGGGAGCCCGAGCAATAGCTTCTTAATTCCTGGTTTAATAAAACAGCCTGCGCGGTCTAGGGCCTTGCCCACCACCATTTTTTTCTGGAGATTTTAGCACCTGTCTCAAAGATCCTCTCCATGCCCTAAACAGTGCCACAGCAGTCCTGGATGGCTTCAGTGTCTACTAGGAATTGGACTCCATCAGCACTTAGAGCTGTTGAACTATGAAGGACTCATACTCTGGGATCTCCTGTTTGACAACAACCCGTCTTTGAACACAGTCCCTAAGAACCCATCCTTTAACTATAACCTCTCCTGGCCTGGCCCTGGCTCTGATAAATCCACTGCTTCCTCACTCCAAGAAGAAGCAAGTTGTAGAGTCCTGGTGCTGGCCAGGCCCTTCAGGGGAATCTTGCCCAATTTATTTAGCCTAGAAATGCTTTCCTCAAGCGAATCCTACAGGGAAGCCCCATAAAAAAGAACAGAGCTGCTTTGGCTGAAGTGCACGCAGACTCCAAACCACTGATCTCCTCTCAAAGGTCACAGAATGGAGGCTTCCACACATGGGATTTTGAATAGGTTGGGTTCATAGCCCTAGGCTTTAATTCCTATTGGCAAATGCAGAGTCTCAGCCCCCAGCAAAATCCCCCTTTGCCGCTACCTCTCCCCAGATCTTCTTGGAAGGCTCTGGAGAGCTTCTCACCTACGATCATGAGTGACATCGGTCACATCCCCACACAGCACCATTGTGTCACCTCCATCCTGTTCCCCCCTCTCTCTGCCCTTGTTGCTCTCCTGGCTCATGCAGGGTGGAGTCCGTGCTCCTAAGCCTGCCAGGCATCGCTACTGCCATTGCTGGGCACGTCTGCTGCCGCCCTGTGTTGCCACCCTCTGTGGCTGGTACCCTGCAAAGGCCCCGGGGATGGGGAGACCCTGAGGCTGACCTCCCTCTTTCATGCATTTCATTCTGTTAAAAAGGTCCCAAAGCAAGAATCGGTCATGTAAATGTAGCCTTTTTGTATCTGTTCACAGCCCTCTCTCTCCCTGTGACCTCGTAATTGAGTCAGTGCAAGGTTGGGGTAAGGACCAACCTGTGCCACTCTGGACTGAGACTTTGGTCCTGGGTCTAGCTTGTGAGCTGGATTTTTTCTATCTGCTAAAATGAGTTCCATCTTCAGATGCTTCCGTGTCTCAGGCAAACTATTTCTTCTGGCAGTCAACCTGAGGCATCGAATGGCACGAGTGGATAAGACTCAGCCATCAGCTGGGGCATCTCCTCTGGCCCCTACCTAGGGACCCCTCTACTTATTTCTGTCCCCAAACACAGAGTAGAAAAACAAAATTCATAAGAAACTCAATTTAAATCTGATTCATCTTTAGCAACACGAGAAATCGGGGTATTTTGAGAGAAGATGCATTTCTAAAAAGTGAAAATTGTATTTATCATGGCTGTGCATCAGGCGATGAGAACTGAAACCTGAACGATTAATTTAAAATTTTGATCAAGCAAACCAATCACACTGTGTGATCTGAAGAGAGCACAAGGACGTAACTAGTCACTGGGAAATAAGGGACACACACGCACTTCCCTAAACCAGAGAGGGAAAGGAGCAGCCTCTCCCCACTCCCACTTTCTCCCCTCAGGACTGGGGAGTGTGATCAGAGTGTGGTCCACAGACCAGCAACATGGGCATCGCCCAGGGGCTTGTTAGAAATGCAGAATCCCAGGCCCCGCCCGGACCTGCCGGATCTGAATCTGTACTTTGACAACGTAGGAGAGTCATGCACACAACCCAGTTGCGAAGCACTGTTCTAGATTTTGTCAACGGCTTGCAGACATAGAAAATATGTTTCGGATCTTCAGCATTCACATGTGGATGAGGTAAAGGAAGAAAGACGTCTTGGGGAACTTGGAGAGGGATCAAGAGAAAAAGTGATGAAGAGGGATGCTGGGATGTTAGAAGGAAAAAAAAAAAAAACTTCATGCTTCTCAGTTTTGCCAAAAATTGGCTCTGGGCACCAGCTTTTATAGTTGCAGCCAAGAGAAACATCATCCAACTGTATAATTTTAAATAGGAACTGTGGTGTTTTTTCCAACTCCACTGCGAGGCTGAGCTCAGGGCCGCTGGCACAGCAGCCCAGGCCCTCGACCTCCCCGTCCCCGACAGATGGCAGTCCCAGAAGCACTGCTGACCACTCCGATCACTGGCCTGGGAAAGACTAAGACATGATCACCGTTGCTTTTTCCCTTGAACAGAATCAATAAACACTCTAACAACGATGTTCAAGACATGTAGGTGGGGGAAGAAAATCCTAACTTTAGCAAGTCACAATGATACATCCAGAGTTTCTTTCTGTTTATATCCTCCTTATGCTAAGGCATTTGTTATCTTCAGAACAGAAGTAGGTAAGTACCTGGCTTTGCAAAATAATGCTATTTCATTAGCAAAAGATGGGCGAGGCTCAGTAACTACAAGGTCTGAAAACAGACGCTTCTCTTCCCCAGGCCCAGAGCTCACATTCTCAGGCATGTTGTCCTGCTGATGAATGTCTCACTGGAAAAGCACCAGACAATGGCATTGCAGGGACGGGGGTGAAACCTGCAGGAACATGCCCTCCCTGCGCCTTCTCTGCCCAGCGCCGAAATCCGTCAGGGATGAAGTGTGGCTGCACACGCACCCCGTGCTCACACCCCTCTGGGTAAATACCATTGCCTGGGATCATTTTCTTTTCCTGTCAGGGAATCTGTCTTGGTGACCCAGGAAATCCAGGGCTTGCAGCCAGACACTGTGCTGTGGGCGTTGGGCCTCCGCTTGGCCAAACAGCCACAGATGACAACACAGAATGAGAAGTGGAGTCGGCGCACTGCATCTCACACGCCGCTCTGCGAGCTCTGGAGACAGGCTGCTATTAATCACTGCGACCACATCTATCGGGCTTCTCCCATCTGGCCACGGCTCATAGTCACAGAGGCACAGCCAGGGTCTCCTGATAAATCAAATCCAACACTTCTATGGTAAGGAGGACACAGGTGAATGAGGGACAAAAGTGCACCGTTGTAGCCATGGGTCCAAAACTATTAAAGAGTAGAGGAAGGAGATTTCTGCTGAGTGGCAGTCAAGTGCCAGAGACTGTTAATTATACTCTCTCTCTCTCTCCTCTCTCTCTCTCTCAATCTCTCTCTCTCTCTCTCTATACATATATATATATATAAAATCTTATTAAACCTCCACCATAGCCCCGTGAAGATGTTAGTATCATTCTTATTTTCAGATGAAGAGACTGAAGTTCAGCAAGGTCAAGAACTGTGCCCAAGGTCACACAGTTGCTAAGTAATGAAGCCAGTGCAAGATCTCAGGTCCAGGATAATAGCAGAAAGAATTAGAATAGAGAGGGAGATACATGGTAGGAAACTGAGTCAGAGGGACAAAGAGAATACGAAAAGAGAAAGAGGGAAAGACAGGGAGGGAAGAAAAAGTTTGGAAAAATAGGAGGGCAAGCCCAGGAGCAGGAAGCAAGCTGCCTTCATAACCAGACTTCCTGCGCTTGAGCCCCACCTCTTCACGTGCAGGCTGGTGACTTGGTACAAATCATGTAACCACAGTTTCTTAATCTGTGAAATGAGGTTAGTAACATCCAGCCAACCGCTTCACTGGTTTGTTTTCGGGATCAAATAAACATCTATGTGAAAAGTTCTGCAAAATTGGAAAATGCCATATAAATGGAAGCTATTCAGTGGTGTTTAGAGAAGCTGTATCTACCATATATTGGGCATGGGGACGGCTGCCAATCAAAAGTCCAAGCCCCCAGTATAAAGTGAGTGAAGACATCTACCAAGTGGGGAAGGAGCCCCTGCTTCAGATTGGAAGCCACCTGGTGTGCCGGCTTGCAAGTCTTGTTTCACCTGTGGAAGCGACCCCATACAGGGAGAGGTGACCCTCCTGATTCCGGTCGGTGGCTCTGGGAGGAGACAGCGGAGAGCTGAGCCTGCCAGTCCTTTTGCCACTGAGGATTCGGACAGTGGAAACCCCTTCTCCCAAATCCTGCATGAGGATCTAGAGCAACTACCCCCGTTCTTCCTGGGCCAGGAGAATATCACGGAGTTGTCCAAAGCTGGCATTTTATGCTTTCATTAGTGGCAGCCTGGGAAGAGAGTGAGAAGTGAAAATGTGGTGAATGCTTCCCGAGCTGCATCCGGGAGGGAGGAAACAGGAAGTTCAAATGTGGGGGTGCATGCCAGGGTGCCTGCCAGGGATTCATGTGACACAATTCAGAAACTGAGGAGAGGAAAACTGAAGAAGCTACTTAGTGAAATAAGGTCCAGGAGGAAGAAACCAGAGGGGGATAAGTTAGTTGAGGAAGCTTCTCTTGCATTTCTGTCCAGGGCAGGGTGCCAGAAAGGAGAAAGACTAATTTGTGTAGTTTCTTTGAGGTGAGGACCATGTGGGAATTTCTGAGCCTGGAGGTGAGGGAGCTCCTGGGAGTGTGTCTGACCCACACTGGAAATAACGCCAGACTGGGTTTATCCACTTTGCCCACCTAAAGAAGACAGCACAGCTGCATTTGTTAATATCTGCTTTTTGAGTGTGTGCCTTAAGGTCTCTGATTTTTTCAGTGGCACTGCCAAGAAGAAACTGGAGGAAGGATGTTACAGAATGAAGGAGAAAGGCCCCAACCTGAAGATGTATGTGCTCCTGGGAGGACAGAAAGCCTTTCTTTCCTTCCAGTTCCCAAGGAGGGCACAGTGGGCTGAGTGGTATCCCCAAGGACATGACCACCTCCCAATCCCTGACACCTGTGACTGTTACCTTAAAAAAGGTCTTTGCAGACGTGATTAAGTTAAGGATCTTGAGAAGAGGTGATCACTCTGCATTACCCAGGTGACCCTACATGCCATCACACGTAGCCTTGAAGAGTAAGGCAGACGGAAATTAGACAGATACCCGGAAAGAAGAAGCTGCCAGAAGCTTCAAGAGACAAGGAAGGATTGTACCCTGGAGCCTGTGGAAGGGGTGCGGCCCTGCTGACGCCTAGGTTTCAGACTTCTAACCTCCAGAACTGGGAGAGAACAGGTTTCTGTTGTTTTAAGCCACTAAGTTTATGTTCATTTGTTACAGCAGCCACTGGAAACTAATACAGGGGGTCGTGGGGAGAAGTTGCCCAGTGGTGGAAACAACTCTGAGGGTCCTGACTCCCCAGGTCCAGGAGTGGGTCCACTTATCAGAACCAGGAAGGCAGTGGTGTGCATCGACACCCGCTCACGCAGAGGACGGTGCAGTCTCAGGTGGGAGGGAGCCCACACAGCGCATGCTCTGCACAGACGTGCTGGCCCTAAACAGGAGCCGACGGAGAGAGGTGAGTGCAACAGTCCTGCAGATAAGGAAATACAAATGTAAAACTGTAGACGTATATCTAGGATCTTGTCAAACCCCCAACAACACGTGAGTTGGAAATTGAAGATCAGAGGAAACTGAAGATCAAACATGGCTTGGTCAGACCTGGGTTTAAATCCCAGCCCCGCCGCTTAGTTGCTGTGTGGCCCATCTTCCCCGACTCCAGTTTCCTTGTCTTTGAAATAGAAATTCTAAAACCTACCTTACAAGCTTGTTGGTGTAAAGTTTAAAGCACTTCCCAGAGCACCTGGCTTCCTGAAGGGATTTGGAAAATGGCTACTGCAGTTATTGCCCAAGATCGAAGGGCTGCTGAGACAGGCCTGTCTGACTGGGGAGCTACGATCCTTCTAGAGCCTGAGGCTGAGAAGCTGACTCATCCTGCAGGGGTCAAGCTGTCTTTGGGAAGGCACTCATTTCAACTACCACACAGCACTGGGTTGTGCAGGAAATTGCCTGCCATGCACAGGCACATACTTCTCTGTGTTCTCCCCAGATCACAAGGGCTAGAAACCCGTAAACTACATTTCTCAGACTCCTCTGCTGAGATCGGAGGGGGGGGGGTGGGGGGTGGGCAGTTCCAGTTCCAGTTTAGATTCTGCCCATAGGAGGCATTTGCATGAGAGCAGGGGGCTGGTAGAGAGATTCTTTTTCTGGCTGCAGCAATCTAATGCCAACTTCTGTAGAGACGGTGACGGGAGCAGTGGGCTCCTCTGGGGCAGGGGCTGATGACAGCTGGCTTATGAAGTGGCTGAGTAGGCAGCAGGGACACAGAGTCCTGTAGGCTCAGAGGGAAGTGAGTTCCTATAGGGCCGGTGGCATAGACTGCAGAGCCTGATCTCTGGGTAGCAACTCCCCCACTCCCATTTTTGTTACCTTTCCTCACAACAATTTGGGAGCTTCACTCCCTGTATTAAATCCCTCTTTGCTTGAAATACTTGCAGTGACTTTCGTTTTCCCGACTGCATCCACCAGCACGTCAGCCCTCTGCAGAGGCACAGGGTGCATAGCACAGAGACTTTAGGGGCCCTGGAAGGCCGTCTTCACCCGGAAAGACAATCTTACATTTTTCAACTAGAGATAAGGCTTAAAATGAAAACACAACAAAGAAAGCTATCATATTGGCTCAAACACCTACAGAGGATTACTGATTGTATCAGAGCCTATCCTTACAGAAAGTTTTTTTGGTAAATGAGGAAGAGGGAAAAGAGTGCAAAAGGCACTAGGGCAGGGAGAGGAAGCTGAGATGAGAGACACAGAAAAGAGAGAGCATCCCTCAGAGCGAGCAGAAGATATCAGTAGGAGAAGAGCGCACGTTAGCCCAGGCAGCTCCAACTACAACTTGACTTTTGTTAATTTTTTTAAATTGCATTAAAATATACACAACATGGAATTTGCCATTTTAGCTATTTTTGAGTGTACAGTTCAGTAGCAGTAAGTGCATTTACATTGTCGTACAACCATCGCCACCGTCCATCCCTAGAACTCTTACATTTTCCCAAACTGAAACTCTGCACCCTTTGTACAATAACTCCCCACTTCCCCCTCCCCTGACCACCACCATTCTACTGTCTATCTCTATGAATCTGACTAGTCTAGGAACCTCACATAAATGGGTTCATACAACATTTGCCCTTTTGTGTCTGGCTTATAGCACTTAGCATAGTGTCTTCAAGGTCGACCCATATTGTAGCACATATCAGAATTTCATTCCTTTTTAAGGCTGAATAATATTCCGCTGTATGTAGATATCACATTTTGTTTATCCATTCATCCACTGATGGACATCTGGGTCATTTTCACCTTTTGGCCATTGCGAATAATACTGTTATTAATATGAATATTGGTCTACAAATATCTGTTCAACTCTCAGTTTTCAATTCTTTTGGGTAGAAAAATTCTACATGGACATAGAATTGCTGAATCACATGGTCATTCTAGGTTTAGTTTTTGAGAAATCGTCATACTGTTTTCCATAGCGCCTGCACTATTTTACATTCCCACCAGCAATGCACAAGGGTTCTAATTTCTCCACGTTCTCACCAACACTTGCTATTTTCTGCTTTTTAAATAACAGCCATCCTAATGGGTGTGAAGTGGTATCTCATTGTACTTTTGATTTGCATTTCCCTAACGATTAAAGTTGAACATCTTTTCATGTGCTTATTGGCCATTTATATGTCTTCTTTGGAGAATGTAACTTGACTTTTTACATGAATTAAAAGGAGAATAAAGAGATTTAAGTCTGTAGAAAGAAAAAAAATGTGCCCCCCCTTCAGAAACGATGAAAAAAATGTTTTGCAAAGAATGTGTGAGATCTCATTCCTTACATATTCTGTACAAATGAATGTAGAATGGGACTTCACTGCCTAGTCAAATAAACTTAATCAGACAGCAGATTCCAATATAAATTCAAACAAGTGGTGAAATAAAATGCATAAAAGCACGTGAATTTCTATTAAAGGGTGCATAAAACCCTATAAAAATAAAACTCCCCTTATCATCCAGATTGCAATTTATACGCATCTGGGCTTCAGGTGATGGAAAGCTGCACTTTAGGTTCACGGGGTGGGGAAAAGTGGCCAATGTGAAGGGGACAGCGAAAATAATAAAGAAAACTGCTTACTGGCATCTCTCTTTCATGTCACACTTGATGCCCATGCAAGTGATATCTGGAACTGTGCAGGAGAGCAGGCTCTCAGGGGGGAGATGGGATCGCCCGCTCATGTTGGCTAAGGGCATTTGTGTAAAACTGGTGTGTGAGAGGGAGCCTACCTTCAAACCTAGACACAGGAGAGATCTTACTTGTTTTCATGATTCCTCTCCTCCTCCCTTCTCATATTTTCACTCTAAAGTGTGTGCAAATTATTCAAGTATCTGAGACTTGATGCACCATCATTCTCTGCAGCTTTTATTAAGCTTTGCACCACTCACAAAAGAATAGCAATGAAGTTCATTAAAGACCAAGTTACTTAGACTCGATATTACATCAGATTTCTATCTCAATGTTTTTGGCAAAAGAAAAAAGAAGGGAAAAAAAGGCACCAATGATAACCACTAACAGAGGGGCTGACATAACAGATGCTCAATATAGATGCATGAATGGATCAGTGAATGAACAAATGAAAATCTAAGCCCCTACCATTTCCTCCCTAAATTATCGCAATTGCTTTTTAATTGTTCTCCTTGCATTTCACCTAGCTGCTGCCTGCAAGACCACATAACTAGGAGTCACCTCTAACTCTTCCTCGCTCGCTCTCCACTTCCACCCCCCATCAGGGGCTATTGTCCTACCTTCTAACTAAGTCTTATTTCTGCTCCTCACCATGCTTCTTGCAACAGCTGCGTCCAGCCCCTGATCAACTGTCACCTGGATTCTTTTAATAGCCTTCTAACTGTCCTCTTTTCTGATAATCTCTCTACACTCTAATATAGCCACTAAAATTCCAACACAGTGGCTTTCCTTTCCAATTGAATGACATCAGGAATATCATTTCTAGAATCCTATATAACAGAAACAATAGGCATGAATACACGAAGAATAGATGTTCTATGATGCTCATTGCATCACAATTTGTAATACAAAAATTGGAAACAAACCGAATATCTACCTATATGGGAATGGTGAAATAAATTGTCTGTAAAGGGAATACTATGGGACTATCACAAAGAATTAGGTAGACCTACATGAACTGACATGCAAAGATGTCTGTGATCAGTGTCATCTCTAAAATAGAAGTTGCAGAGAGAACATAATGGCTTTTTGGATAAGATGGATAAATAATTGTGCAAGAAACAGTTAACACAGGAGGCCTGTGTGCTATCCTTTGAAAGGCCTTCTTACAAAGTTGGCCCTTGGCTGGCATCTGATAACTTGGAATTCAGAAGAATCCCCACCATCGCTAACAGGTAAGAGTGGCTCACTGTGCCTAAACTGTTTATATGAACTATATAGTTTATGCTGAGCATCTGCTTTCCTTCAGGGAGTCTGAAATTTTAATATGTACCAGTTAAAGGCTGCTCGCCTGACCAGCCCTCAATAAAAATGCTGGACACTGGGTCTCTGTAGAGCTTTCCCGGTGGAGAACATTTCATATACGTCACAACTCCTTGCTTGGAAATTAGGCATGTATGTGACTGCCCTGGGCAAGGACCCCTGGAATGTGCCTGGTTTCTTCCAGACTTTTCTTCCAGAGTTTGTCCCATGCGCCTTTTCCCTTTGTTGATCTTGCTCTGTATCTTTTCACTGTAATAAATCTTAGCAATGAGCATAACTATATGCTGAGTCCTTAAGTCCTAGCAAATTAGAGAACCTGGGGGCGGTCTTGGTGACCCCTAACGCAGGAATACATGGCTATGTTTATATATGCATAGGAAAAAGTCAGGAACCGTTGAGGATTTTTAATTCTTCGTTGTGAGTTGAAATGGTCACGTTATCTCTTACTATATAATATTTTTAAAGCCACAGAAATATAACTGACTTAGTTCTGTGTGTCTTCAGTGATTTAGCATGATGTAATGATTGCTTACATGTGTGTTCCCACATCATGATAAGTCCCTCGGTCCTGCCTCATTTTTTGGAACAACTGCAGTGACTGGCATTGGGCCTGGCACATGGAAGATGATAGAAATGATGATGCTAATTGAATCTGAAAGAAAAGCAAGCAGATGGGCATAGAGGTGATTTAGAAATAACCTGAAAAGTAGTATTCTCATGTAGTCTCCTTTCCTTTCACGTTTCAGATCTTTAGTACCTTTGATTTTCCAGCTTACTTCAAGACTTCAAGCCAATTTTTACCCCCATTTGGAAGAGATAGAAAAAAGGTAAAAATAAAGAACAATAACAAAAAAGAGGTGAGAGATAGATGAGGATAGGAAAATAACTACAATTTAAATGTTCTCTCTCCTCAGCCCAGCCAGAGGAAAGGAGCTGGTCCTTTCATTTGACATAGTTTATCCTAAAGAGGACTGTACGTCTTCCTCCTCGAAGAAGTCTCTGCTGGCATTAAATCTCTGCTGGCATTCTGCTATGTCGAAAAAGGACATGGTATATATGGTAGGCAGAGTATGAAACAAATGTGGAAACCCTTTCAATTTTCTTCCTTTTGAATGCACAGTTCTGTAAGACTGATTAAATACATGGTTAACTATAGGGTACAATTATGTGAAGATTAACAGAGTCAAGTGTTTATTCATTGCCTCAGGTTATAATAACACAGAACTGGTGGTTTTTAAAATTTCAGCTGGTACATAAAAGTAAACCATCATAGATTTAAATTCTGATGCCAAATTCTGAAGACTTAGAGTGTAGATTTTGAGGAAATATGCAGAAATATTCAACTACTGTGTGGGATGGGTCCAAGATACTTTGAGTTTTAAACTCTGTTTTAACTTGGAGTCTGTAATTCAAGCTGGCACCGAGCCAGCATTTTCTAAATTTCTTCTTGCTTAATCATACATTAACCATATATTGTATAGACAGATACAAATTGAGATGGCACAGAAATCCATACTTCACATATGTGTATGAATTTTGTATCATGTTGCAGCCAATCTGTGAAATATTCCCACTTGAAAATGAATACATTCAAGTGGTCAGGTTGGCCCTACCCAGGTTCTGAGAATAATTTAGAGGCATCCAAAAGCGTAATTTAAAAACCATTAAATTCCTCTCTGAGCTACTGCTGCCATGGGCTTCCAGCCATAGCCTTGAATAGGTTTTTATCCTGGTGAGAGATCAGAACCTGTTTTGCATGCTGAAGCTTTGTAAAAAGGTGAATCCATCTACTTCGGTTATAGAAAGTCAGAGTTGGCTTGACATTTTCATTGCTAATAGCCATTTTTCAAAGCAAATTCACAGTTCAGTTAATTCTCATTGGTCATAAATGGTTGTCAGAACTTGCCCAGGGTTCCTCTGGATATTCCCTTGAGATACTCTTATTATTGAGTGGCCAGATTTCTTCTACGCACCATAATATATAACCCATATGTGGCCAAATACAAAATCTCCTTTAAAGGAGGGGTGAGGCAGGAGGGGAGTTGCCTGTGCAGATTTTGGCCAGTTTTCCCCTACCTTTCACACAGGTTTAACTGATTAATGAGGAATAGCTTAAAGTCAAATACCTGTATTTAGAATCCAATGCAAAGCAATTGAGCAATTATTTGAATAAAGCCCAACAGGCAGTAAGTCATGCCTGTACTTTGGGAAAAAGCATTGCAGGCAGAGGAAGTAAGTGCAAAGGTCCTGTGGCTGAAGTAGAAGGAGCTAGGGGAGGGTAGTAGGAGAGGTGTTCAAAGAGGTTCCCCAGGGCCAAATCTTGGAGGGCCTTATAGCCCTTGTAAAGCTTTTGACTTTATTCCACATGGGTGGAAGACATTAGTGGGAGGGTTTTAAGCAAAGGAGTGATATGATCTAGTTTAACTTTGGCAGCTTCACTTTACTGCACTGATTAGCCCACAGAGCAGCAGAGGTGGAGCAAGAAGGAAGATGTTAGAAGCTGTTAAAAGAGAGGATGGTGTTTGGGACCAGGGTGGAAGCAGTGGAGGTGGTGAGAAATGGTCAGCCCCTGGATGTGTTTTGAAGGTTGGACACTCAGGA
This sequence comes from Indri indri, assembly GCA_004363605.1. NCBI lineage: Eukaryota > Metazoa > Chordata > Mammalia > Primates > Indriidae > Indri > Indri indri. The sequence goes on from RJWJ010000041.1 coordinate 397,863, forward strand.
TTTGCTGGCCAGTGAATGTGGGGTGGAGAGAAGAGAGAAACCAAGGGCAACACCAAGGTTTTGGTCACAAGCCACTGCAGAACAGAGCTGGCCTACTGAGCACTCTTCGTCTAATTTCTTCTTTCGGTAAACTTTTCACTTATCAGTTTTCCTGGAGTTATAAAGATACCACCTCAGTGAACCAGCGGGCTGGCAGAGCAGTTCTCAGTCACAGGGCAATTCCAACAGTGTGTGTGTCTGGGGTCTGGCCCTGGGCACGCCTAAGCTTCCATCAGTATGAGCCTGGCACATTGGTGCACCAGAGGCATGGGGGGGGGGGGTGCTAGGAGTCTATTATTTGAGAAACTGAGGCACTTCCCAGAAGAGAACTTTCCCCAAGGGAAAAGAGAATAAACATCACTAGAGTGATGACTCCTTAGTCACTGTAACAGAAGCAGTGGGGAACTTCCACAATCAGCACGTGCAGTGTGTGGCCCCTAGGTTTGCGCGCAGCCCAGACCTCCGCTGACTTCTGTGTGGGTCCCAGGGAGAGAGAAGGCTGTGAACAACACCTGAGAGAGAGCAGTTTTCATTAACATCTCTGTGGGGCCCCTGCCCTCAGCCCAACCCAGTTGTGACACCAGTGGGGAGATCAGCACCTGTGCCTCACCCTGTCCCTTCACCCCCCTGCCTCCCCAGGCTGCCTGCTGCACACAGAGGACGGGACTCAGGGAGAAGAAAAACAGGTTGGACAGGGCTGAATGCAGGAAATAACAACCAATGAAGCATGGACTATGGAAGTCTTCAATTAAGCCATGGTTTCTCAGGCAGGAAAAGGCCTGCATGCCCTCCGAAGGCTGCCTGAGAGCCTGTCACTCCCACTCAGACCTTGGAATAAGGATTGGCCGCTCATGCCCTGCCGAGACAGCCCCAGGTACGGCCGGAGTGACGAGTGCCATGGGCTAAACTTGGCACAAAAGGGATAGTGGAGATCCATACCAAGGGGAAGAGACTTCAAAACTAGAACTCTGAGATGAGAGGGTTTTTACTTTTTTTTTAAGTTCACCTCTATTGGAATTTAAAAACTTATTTACCCCTCGAGTGAGGATTAAGTTGCGAAGTGTCAGCAACTATGATTTTAGGATAAGATAAGCAGGAGAAAGAGTTTAGTGAGTGTTTTCCTGGGCTCGGGGCATGGGCAGTCTCTGCTCCGGTCCTAGCAGCCCTAGCACACGGTGCACCTGAGACTGTGTGACCTTGGTGTTACGCATCGATGCAAGCACGGAGATTTAGTGAACAGGCTGCTGTCCCTCTAACCTGCAAAATGACTCCACCAGCCTCCTGGGTCCTTAAGTTCTTCCCAGGGAATACAGCAGTTTTCCTTCTACAAACAGGAAAGGGAGGTTTCAGTTGCTACCAGAACTTGTTCATGTAGAGGTGCAGATAATGAACGGCTCCCTCCTGGGTGTAGGAACAATGGGCGAAGGGATACGTATGGGAGCACGCACAAATTGGGGTCAGCCAGTTGAAGGCGCAGCTTCACTCCCCAAATTCTATAGATCTCAAGCAAATTGCTCAACCCAGTGCAGCAGAACGCAACCTTGACTGTGCATTGAACGCACCTGGGGAGACTTAAACAATCCCAGCGCCTAGACCTCATCCCAGAACAACCAAATCAGAATCTGTGTGGGTGGGACCAGGGAGCGGTATGTTTTTAAAGCTCTCCAGGTGATTCCAATGTGTAGCCCCTGGTAGGAGCCCTTAGTTCTCAGGCTCTGTCCCCAGGCAACCAGAACAGTCTCTACGGGGAAGGCCTGGGAATCCACATATTTAAAAACTCCTTGGGTGATTATAACGTGCAGCTAGGGCTGACAACCACAGACCATCATTAGTCCTGAGATGACCATGCCTAACTCATTAGGTGGTTGTCAGAATTGAATGAAATAATACACGTAATGCCTTAAGTATAGCGCTTGGTTCTCAATAAGCATTTAATAAATGTTAAGAAGTGCTATTTTTTAAATTATCATTATTGTTGCTCTTAGCGTAAGATAGCACAAGGAGAGAAAAGGATGCATGGAGGGAGATTGGAGATCATAAACACAAACTTAGAGGCATTCTAGGGTGGCCAAGTCTAACTCTGCTGACTTTTGTGTTAGGCTGAGCACAGCCCCACCATGGTGGCTTGCCTGAAAACATCCATCTCCATGAGCAATGCTTGCTCTTTGACCACAGCTCCCGCTACCAATTCTGCCACCCTTGGAGTCCTGGTTCAGGAAGAGGTCGGGGAAGGGAGCAAACTGCCTGGGTGTGGCCCAGAACAGGGAAGAGAAGTTTGAAAAGAGACAGCCAACCAGATTATTCATTATTTGGCTTTGCAAATATACCTCTACACTGGCCGCTGGGCATTGCAGTGGAATTAGATTAAAGGAGACAGTTCATTTGTAAAAGGCTGAAGTGCCTGTGACAAGCAGCCTCTGCCGAGTGCTACAAAGCGACTCCTGAATGGGATTTATAAAAAGACAAGAGAACGGCGGTCACCTGGGAGATGTAGGTGTGCGGGGACTTCTTCCCTCCACCAGCGACAGGCAAAGTCACAGCTTTGGATTTCACCTTCCTGCCCCTCTGGAAACCCACCGTGCTGTCTCCTCCTTGAAGCTGACAGAGCTAACAGCTACCATCTGCTGTTTGTTTGCACAGCATACATAACCTCTCTGAACCTGAGGTATCTCCTCCAAAAACTGGACTCATAATATACATACTTGGAAGTCTGTTTCCTGAACAAGAAACTCATTCAATGATTGAATTAAAATCAAGGAAACGAGACCACATATGTCATGTAAAACCCATCACATGATGGAAATTCCCAAAACACTCTCCTCCTGCTGGGGCTGGACTTTCTTCGACAGACCGCTCTCTTGATGTCAGAAGGGATCTTCGGTGGGGATGAAGGGGAGTACAATTGTCTTGGTCAGAAGAAATTCTTAAGGAAGGAGCTGATTTGTCCTGCTCTGTCTGGTGGCCCCCTACAAATGAAGCCTTTCTACAGTGAAGACACTACGTTGGTTGCAAGGCCTTAGTTCATTAAGGATGCGGCTCAAACCGTGGCAAGGGGAGCAAAAGATGCCACTATCACATCCCACCCACCCCGGCCCTGTACACACAGGAAGGGCTTCCTTTAATGACTGCTCACTAGTCGATTACTAGGAATTAATTCAGTAGAGAAGATAATCAATAAATGGCCTACTGAGTGTGGTTCATTAAAGCAGAACTGCTCTTCTCTTCAGGTGTGATAAATAGTGCATTTAACGTATTCAATACTATAATAAAGGTTGTAATTAAGTGAGGCAACTTGGCATCTTAATAACTGCATGCTTGAAAAGATTTAAACTTCAGACTGAGACACGGAGTAACATTCATAATCCCTCGAATGGGTTTCCCTTCTAGAAGAAAGAAATTAATGTCTGATTCTTCTCCTGAGAAGCTGACAGGGCAGATCTGTCCCCAGATCTTTACAGAGTTAAAAGTAAGAGGTGACTTTGAGCGCCTGCCACTGCATGTCTTTTGTTCTCTGTGTTTCCCTGCTCGCTTAATTATTACCATATTCCTAATGGGAAGAAGAAGGCAGGAGCAGCAGCGAGAAGCGAGGCCTGGGGGATGCAATTCAGGGAGCCGGAGCCGGCAGTATGCAAATCACTTAGCAATATACAAATGACTTTGCAGAAGTACAGTAAGGCTTCCCAGACCAAATCGTCTCCATTTCTGTTCCTTATTATTAAATTAGAAGCACTTTCTGCCGTCACTTGCTCTTTCGCCCTTTCCCATCCTTTGCATAATTTGCATACACTCACACACACACACACACACACACCCACACTTGAGTGCACATGTGCGCACACTTAAAATCCAATGTTTTTCTTTCCTTATAGATTTTGAGTAAATTAAAAAAAAAAACACCTGAACTTCAGATACCTGCTATAATTACAAGTCTTTCATTCAGCTGTTTGCAGAACAGATGTATTTTGTTAATTTTCAATCCGGGGCGGGGGGATGTGTGTAAATTGCTGGACATTTGAATATGTACATTGACGTTGTCAAACATCCCCAGAGACTTAGTTAGGATTGTGAGTCTAAGGAAAGGCTCAGCGAAAGAAAGAAAATGCATTCGTTCCCACACCTCTTAAGCGCACGCTGCCTTTGATCATAATCTATGGACAATGCTTATGGAAAAATCACCTGCGAATCAGATAGTTTAGTCCCGGGAAACATTTAAGCCCCATGAACAAAAAGAGAGCCTGCAAAAGTGCCGCTGAACTCCCTCTGTCTGTCACCCAGCCCCGGACTCAATCACAATGCCTGCGTGACCTCCGATTATTGGTGTTCCAAATTCTCAATTCTATATTTAGAGATCTCTAGTGGAGATAGCAGATTTCAAAAGAACGAAACAAAATGCTTATGGAGATCATAAGGGGCATTTTTAAGCTTGCCACTGTTATTAAAGTTTAACTCTGTGTTAGGTGAAAATACCTTGCTTCCCGTGCTGGTGAGAGGACACATACGCTCACATGGGGCACGGTTCTTCCCTGTCTACCAGGCAAACAGTGCTGCCCCGAGATATAGACGGGCATGGAGCCTTTCAGGCTTTCTCCCAGCTTCTCCTCCTCCTCTGAGTTGAGCCTGGAAGAAGAAAGTTAAAGCCATGCCTAATAAGGGCGGGCCAGCGGCCAGAACAGGGCAGGTCCTGCACTTTACGTAAATGTGCAAACTCTGCACTTTCCTATGAAGTGTATCGGCTGACCAGTGTATATAGGACATTTAGTTATTTTGGAATTTTTTTTAAAAGGAAACCCGAAAAGGATGCTTCTGGATAGGGCTGCCTTTATGAGAAGCATTCAAAGTGACTCAACCCCACCCTTCGACATTCGCCTTTCCTCCTGCTGGGAAAAACCCAACCCCAGGCGGGGCTCACTGCTAGAGACGGGAACTTGGGTGGGCTTCCAGGCCACACTTTGTTCGCTTGTCTGGGAGTCCTTGCGGTGCCTTGGACTTGGCGCAGTGGAGCTGCAGCGGGGTAGGCAGGAGAGGACCCAGCTCTGGGGTGATGAGTGCGGAGCACTGTGAATGGAGTCAGAGTTGGGCTGGTGGGCCTGGGCCAGGGTGCAGAGGTGAGAGGCAGCTTCTAAATCATGCACGGAGCTCCCCAAGAATTGACACACCTTGCCCTGCCCACATTTCCTGCAGGTAGAGCCCAGGCAAGCACAGAGCTGCCCAGGGGACGTACTGCTATTATCAGTCCCAGAGTGTGAGGACACGGCTAAGACGGTTTCAGGGACTGAGTATTGCAGATCTTGCAGCCCGCAGCTGCCCGAGAGGCCCCAAAAAGTGATCACAGTTGTCTGAAGGCTTCTGCTGCCTTTAAGGTCAGAGCAGCTGGGGAACTTTCACCAACCCCATCCTGGCCAGGCTTCTTCGCTGCTGAGGTTGGGCAAGTAAGGATCCAGGCTCCTGGCAACCTGACTCATTTGTTCGACGTGTAATTACTGAGTGCCCCGTATGTGCCGGGCACTGTGTCAGATGCTGGGGAGGCAATGCCGAGTTACGGAGTTTAATGTTCAGCAAGGGAGATAGACCCTAAATAAATAATTACATAAGTAATGCTTAATTTTAATTGAATAACTGGGCTAGGTGTGATACCACCATCCTCCAAGGGCTTGGCCAGGCACAGGGCTCTTGACAACCTTTCTAAAGTCACTCAGACTTAGTTTGAAGATGGAAATGTATGTGTAGTTGAAAGACCGTCTGGTCCGCCTGCCTCCTGCTCGCAGATGAGCGCCCTGACATACAGAGCCATGAGGAAATTTGCCTGTGGTCACATGGCTTATCGGGCCCACAAATCGATTTGAGAACATACACCAAACCTCATACGAGATGTAAATGTGTATCCTAATGTACTCCAATTATATTAATATAATATACACAATTATAGCAGGCAGTAGAGAGGTGGAAAGTCCCAAATCACAGTGACTGTATTTTTTATTTTGAAATGCATTTCTGTATTAACATAGGAACCTGAGTACGGCTGAAGTCCTGGGAATTCCCTTCCAACACGGTGGTGAAACTGTACAATAATGACCTTCCTCAAGAGTTGCTGGGAAACTGTCCAATATTTCCATGCTGTCTCTTGCTCAACCCTTCTGGGAAGCCTGTGTCTTCCTGGGTCTCAAAGTGATAGAAGACCTCTCCTCTGTGCCACCTCTTTCTTGGAGACACAGACCTCCCACTCAGAGAAAGTAGACAGGGGAGGCTGTTTTGTTTCAAAGAAGCTAGAATCACATCTTTAGAGGAAATTATTACTGGTGAGTACACAGAGTGTCACCTAAGCAGATATGTACTTTGTGAGGATGCCATCTCTCATCCAGGAGGCCTGACGTTACCGAGCAGTCTGGGATATGCCCTTGAGGGCTGGTTTGCTGCTTCTGACAGGAGATTTCATAACGCTGCCCCTCGATGGCTTCCAGAGGCCACTCATTACACTGGCTGGGTAGTTCTGTAAACACACTGTTTCCAGGAGATGATTTAAAGTGAGCATTGGGAGGCTCGTTTGAAGATTCTTTTAATGCAGAGGTACAATTGGATGATGTAACAATCCCAGGGAAGCCGATGTTGGCAGGAGTGATTTAAATATTTAAATTGTTTAGGTTGTAAAAAAAAAAATGTATTAAAAATGTGTGAATTTGGGTGATTTCGCCCTGTAGTCACTTTCTGGCTGTGTCTAATAGGGTGCCCTGACCTCACAGCTTCACTCCATCGCAGGAGATTCTTACCCTGATGAAAATGAGGCTGTTGGAAAATGGACAAGTTTCAGGTTTCTGTCTCCTGTGTTATCTGCAGTCCTGTTGACTGCTCAGATATTTACTGACTTTAAGGGACCTCACTCAAAAATCCCATCTCTTCCTATTTCTTCTCCCTGATCTCTCATGAAATGGTTGACGTGGCAATAAACTTTTGCGTGAGGGCAGCTGCCCTGTTGGGTACCGTTACGCCCTTTCCTGAACCAACATGGCTTAATGGGTCGTAGCTACACTGGAAAGAATCTTACAGCTAAAGCAGAGGCACGCGAACCCCAGTTAGAATGGTAAAGATTTTTAAACGGGCAAAGTGGATTTCTGGGTGTCCCGTTGAAGGGTCATCCCCATCTTTCATTGTCTTTGAGCTGTATTACAAGTCTGCAGGTTATAGAAAACTGACAATGTAAAGTATTCTTATCCATAGAGAGGAAAGAGAATTGTGTCTACTGAAGTGCAATTGATTATTGCCCTGTGGATGTTCACCAGTTTTTCATCTATTCATTTCAGCATCCTGATTGCTTATATATGTCTTAGCTCTGGATTTTCTTTTGAACCAGTCATAATATCTTACTGGCTTTCTCATCATTTAATGAGTTAAATAAAATCTTTGACATTTGTTCATTTTCTATTTGTCTGAGTGTCGTAATTTAAACTACCTAAAAATGTTAGTCTGCAAAATAAATGCAAACCATGTCTTATACCATACAGCTGTGGAAATATTTCTTAATATGGACTGTGATGATCATTGAGTAGAGGCAGAGAAGAACATTAGCTAAAATAACTGAAATACTTACCGAGAAGCGTCTCTCAAGTCTTGGATTCAACACACAGAAAAGGTGGGTGAAGTAGTCTTGTCAAGGCATCAAGAGGATGGACTCCACACCCTCCCCACCACCTGGTTGGAGCTTCTGGTCATCACTTCCACGTAGTGACCACACCCAGCTGAGTATTTACAAGTCAAAACAAGGCACCGCAACACGAGGCAGCCTTATAAACCACTTCCCATCTCAGAATTATGTGATAACTGTTGCCCGTCCAAAAGCCCAAAGCTACAAAAGACCTGTCATGCTACTCTAAGGAGGCTCCTTTCTTGATTAAAACTAAATAAGACAAGACCCAACGCAGAGGGAGGTAGCATAATGACCAGGCCATACATAGGTCCTTTCTTTTCTGTTATCTCATCTTTACTTTTGTTCCTCAATACCGGAAAAATAAGGAAAAGAAATGCAACAAGGCGACAACTTAAAGAAGCTATAAGCTACTGCATTTATTTTTGATTTGTTCTCACTTGACTTTCAGAAGAATCTATTCACTATGGAGAAAATTTAAGAATTCTCACTTTCAGGTTTGATGGTAATCTAAAGCAGACACTGCTCATTACACAAAAGAAAAAAGATTACCAAACTGTAGGATCCTATTTTCATTTAAATATAATCTTACACACACACACACACACACACACACGCACACACACACACATATATACATATTAAATGTCTGGAAGACTATATGCAAAAAATTAACCATCTACAGTGAATTACAGGTAATGTTTTATTGATTTTATTTTTTACTAACGGATTTTTCTAAATTTCCCACAGTCACAGCAATTTATCTCATCAATTGGACTGTCATCACTCTGGACCCACAGTTTCTGGGACTGACGTACAGGGCATATCTCCCTGAGAATCAGCTTAAACAGTAAAATCCTCAGAGATCTGCATCCCAGGGAAATGATTGATGTTATGACTCAGAATTTATCATAGAGCCATGAATTTTGAATAATAGAGAAATTCTTTTTAGATTGCATTCAGCCTTAAAGCTGCTCTCTTCTGGCTAATGAAGGACAAGGTATCAAAACCTTTCACATGTTGCCAAATTCAGACAGAGTTGAAGCTCAGAGACAGAGAGTCTTAGAATTTTTTTCAATTGATATAAAAATTCCTGAAATTAAGGAAATGACCAATTTGAAACAGACTGATAACTGAATGAAAATATAAGAGGATTAGCAAAAGGTAGAGAATCAGGATGATGATCCCCAAAAAGCAATAGGGAAAGAGATGTTTGACTGTATATTTTATGTTGAATGGTCCATAATTGAGTCCCTAACAAAGACTTATGTTCTATACAAGCTGAAACTTCAGGGATGTCTAGTAGGTCCATGGCAAACGTCAAGCTGTCCTTCATGTGGGGGACCAAAGAGCCTCACAGCATGGAAAATCGACTGGCATTTTGAGGATGACCACTGAGCCCTGGATCTAAAATCCCTAAGCCAGACAAAATATTAGCCTTTAAAATAAATGCATGCCATATCTTATACAATACAGATGTGGAAATAGTTCTTAATATGGATCATTAAGATTAACTCATAACACCCTCCCTTCACCCACCCCCCAGCAGAGTATAGGATGGGACAACGTTCCTTCCAAGCAGGAGAGGAGAGTTGAGGTAACGAGGGAACTTCTGCAGGCTGGAAGTTCAGTGGCTGATGTCAGACTGGCTGCCAAGCCAGCCCCATTTGGACCACTTCCATAAGTCATAAGGAGAGAGGGCTATATAACACAGAGCAAAAGAGAATAAGAACAACAAAGAAATTCACAAACAAAAAATATAAATGCACAAGACCGTACTGCTTCCCTCACAGTATACCTTGAAAGGGTATTTCCTCCCCTCCATTGCAGAGAACGATGTTGGTATGGAAAAGAGGGGAGACAATGATTACACATTGGAAGAAGATCAAGAGAGAATTTGTAATGAAACGAGCAGCAGCAAACAATGGGCCCTCACAGGCCCTGCAGAGGACTTCTGTGCCAGGGAGGGACTCCCTCCTCTGGCCAGTGGAATGGTGGGCAGGTAGCCACCCTTGGCAGCAGCAAAGAGTGCCACTTCTTCTACCAGCACCTGTGTGCCATGCTACGGGTTTGCCCTGGAATCAAAGATGGAATTAGAGAGCGACAAAGATCCTAGAGCTATATCTGGGAATGAACCAGAAAGTTACTCTTCTGTTTCTCTTAGAAAGAATGAATTGTGGTGTGGCCTGGGCAAACATCTTTGCAGCTAGTGACTTTGATTATTCTCAAATGATATAGTCTGTTGTCACTCATAAATTATGTAATAAAATAACCCCTTCATGTATGGTCAGACATTTTAGCTAGGTGTATACAATTGAAAATTCCTGTGAGCTTTCTAGTGGCCACTTTCACATAACGATGTTGGGAAGATAAAGTAGTATCACCTTTAGGAAAGCAATTTACCAAGATACAACTCATAAATTTTAAAGGCACTTTTACTCTTTGTCTAGTAATACCATTTTAAGAACCCTCTCTCAAAGAAAGAATACTAAATGCAAAGATCTATGCACAAAGATGTTTATTAGCATGTTACTTGTAAAAGTCAAAAACTGTTACCAATCCAAATGCTCAAAAATTGGAGATTAGCTAAGTAAATTATGAAAATCCACACTATGGATGTAATAGAACTATTAAAATGATGTTTATAAAGAGTTTTTCATGTCATCGAGGTACATCTATGATACATTTTTTTAAATCAAGCTAGTAAAATGTAACATTCAATATAAATTCTCAGCTATATAAAATAATATGCATTATACATAAAAGTGGGAAATAGATGAAAAATTATCTCTGAGTGATAAGATTATGTTTGATTTTTATTCCATTTTCTTTACTTTTTTAGTATTTTATTTTCCAAGTTTCTATAATAAGCAAGTAACTAATTTATAATCTATAAAAAGAAATGTCTATATACATGTGTGTGTGCAGTGCATAGAGAGTCCTACATACAGAGACACACACACATATATATTCGGTGCCTTGACGAGGAGGCAGCTGTCCCTCACACGATGGCTAGCTCATGTGTTACAAACTCAATATTCTTTGCTTTGCCTCCCTAGCTTGAATAATAGTTGTAGATATATTTGTTCTATTCCTTTTCTTCCCTCTCCCCATAAAAACACACACACACCCCACATACACCACACAACAAACACACACACACACATGCACACGCACAATTAAAATCTTCATGGACAGTTACCTGAGAACAAATTGGATAATGTACATAAAATCCTCTGAGAGTTTTTTCTCTCTCTTTCTTCCCCCACCCCCTTCCCTTTCTCACTGTCCTCTTCATTACCATTTTCCACCCAGGGACGCCTGCAGTGTCAGGGGAGCAGGAGAGAGATAGGGGCTGGGGGAGGGGAAGCCAGGCGAGCAGCTTTCCTTGGCAGGCGCAGAGGGCAGTCATTTCAGCAAGCAATGAGCCAGAAGCTGCCGAGATGGGGTTCAGGATAGTTGGAGAAGGGCCTGGGGGGCAGGTCGAAAGAGCTTGGATTGGATGAGACAGGCCATTTGGAGCCCCAGTAGGCGCCCCGGCAGGGAGAACCAACATTCCAGAGAAGGCTAACTGAAGGGAGGGCTCTGGGCCAAGGTGCAGGGCACAGCTTGCGCGCCTGTCCTCATCTCCAGTGTGCCAGGAAACGCAGCAGCAGCAGCAGCAGAGCAGAGCTATTCTTTTTCGGTGGGTTAAAGGGGATATTTCCTCTCCCCTTTCCCTATATCCTGGCTCCGTGTAAAACAGAGGTCACAGATTCAAATGCCTCTGGATTAGGCTGTTATGTAAGAGAGGCAGACTGAGTGTGATGAAATATAGAGCGACAGGGACTGTGGCATACCGGGGCATGTTTGCTCTCTGAAGAGGTCTGGCATACTTTCCTGCCAGCACTTTTGCTCAGCAGGTATGAGGCCAAGGGTTGCAGGTCTTCCAATTTCTCAAGAGAAGCTGAAAATCCAGAGGAGCTTCGAATTATCATGTGTGTTTTGTGTGCGTGCATGCGTGCACATAAGAGATCTCGATATTTAAAATGTTGGCTCAATTAAAAAACAATACTGTGTAAACCAAATATAGCATATCTGCTGGCTGGATTTAACCTATGAACCACTGTTGGGGACTCTAAAACAAAACCAGGTAAGACTGCCTGCCCTTCTTTTATGGCTGGTAAGAAACATTGTCTCTTGCAAAGGGACGCTATTTAGTTTCTATTATGTGCACACCATTACCCTAGATACCATGAAGGATCCGTGAGAAATGCTAAGCTGTTCTCTCCCTTGTAGGAGCTTAAAACGTTGTGGAAGCAGTAAGATTTCACTCAGGAAGGTTAGGTAATAGCGTTATGCAGGATTGTGATATCAAGGCCCGAATGGATCTGATCAGATGTACCAAAGACACCTTGAAATGAAAGAATGGCTTTTAGAGCCGTAGAAATACTGGACTGTGGGAAAATCAGTGGTGTGGAAGTATCTAGGATTTTGTTCACCTTTATGTTCCTGGCACTAGGCACATAGCAGATGATGTTCAACAAATATTTTTTGAAAAAAAGGATAAAATTAATGAGTCATAGAGGGAAAAAGCCTTGTGAGCTTAGAAAAATGAGGAAACAGAGAGGCAAATACAACAATATTCAACAGAGAGATGCTGAATTTGGGGGCCAGAGCATTTGGCCACTAGGGTCCTCATTTCTGCTAGGGAGAGGAATTGTGTAACAAGTTCTCGCTGTAACCATATTATGGTTCACAGGGCTATTTGCATTCCCTGCTGACATGTCGAGTCAACCTCCTAATGACCAATTAAGCTTTCTTGACATTTTGATGCAGGGAGAAAGGAGCCCTGGGTAGGGGACCTATACACTCTGCCCATGTGAATGGCCTGTGTCTCTTCATAATGAGCTTTCGGGTTTACATATCGGCGTTTGCACTGTTTGGATGGCAACCCCCATCTCCGTGGGGCAGATGCCACTCCTTGGGATCCTGTCTTGGTGACTGCAACCAGCCTTCCTTGATGGCGGTCCACCTCATCATCCCTTTACTCCCGCAACTGGCATCACAGAATAAGGGCCCAAATGAGCAAAGCAGACAGGATACACAGCTGTCGATCAAAGAAGGGAGCAATCATTTTGTGAGTTGTCAAGAGAATCTCAGAAAGGAAGGGGATCCAGGGGTGGGTTTTAGGAAAATGGATCACTTTTGGAAAGGTGGAGAGAATGGGGGAAAAAAGGATATGGACAGGGGTGATAACCAGTTTGCTCTCCCACAAAGTTTGTTCTGGAGGATTAGGGGGAGGGAAAATTGGTTGGGTAAGTCTGAAAGCCAGGCTGAAGGGTCTGGACTTTATCCAACACACGTATGGAGGAGACACTGAAGTTCTAAGGAAGCAAATGACAGCAGGAAATCGGTGTTTTACTTAGACTGCTTGGTCTAAGTAGGAAGGGCTTCATTGCGTTCTCATTGTTCAGAATTAACAAATCAATCCTGAAGGGCTCTTTGGGAGTCAAACAGGGCCCTCCCCAAGAATGTGAGCTTATTACGAATGCCTTATGCTCGGTCTCCAGGAGACAGGTGGACAATCTGAGAACACGAAGGCCCCTGGATTCCTGGAACAAGCTCAGCCACGAAGACGGCAACATGAGAAATACCACAGTGAAATCAGACACCATTGTTATTAATAGCCCATCTCTGTCAGTCCTGATGGAACAAAAGCTTAAGGTTTCATTGTCATCCTGGGCAACATTTACAACACAGCCATCTACCCTTAGACTTTGGCAATGCCAGGAAATCAAAGTTGCAGCCATGCGACTCCCCAGAATTTAAAAGTAAAAGAAAACTTCCATGGGCTTCGTGGTCACAGTGTCAAGAAGAATTCTGGGTGAGTATCACGGACAGGTGCTCATAGGGCCACTTAAGCTAGCTGGGGACCTTGTGCAGGGAACAAATATCTGGAGCTCCAGTTTTTCATTTCTTCTGAGCTCAGAAACCATTCTTTAAATGAGCATCCATCTAGAATTCCAGCATGTGAAATGGACAAAAGTGTCAAGCTCTGGCTAAACAGTATGGGGACTCCTCGCCCACCACACTTTCCACAGCTAACACACCTCCACCTGTGGTGAACCTGAGTCACCTCTGCCCAAGCCCAGGACTCCCTAGAACACAGTGTGAAACCAGTGGGGCTGGACTGTACACCTACAGAATGAAAACTTGGTTTAGCTGTGGCCCACAGTAATGTTATTAATTGTAATCCCACTTTTAAGTAACATTTATTTTGCACTTACTACATGACAAAGATTATTCTAAGCACTTTACAGTGAATCTCCACAACCATTCCATGAGGTTAGGAACTATCATTACCCCTCTCTTACAGAGGAGAAAACCAAGGTCGAAGGAAATACAGCATCTTGCACAAGCTGGTAAGTAGTAAAGCCAGACTTTGGTCCCAGGAAGTAAGATTTCAGAACCAGCCTTCTTAATACCCCAGTCTAATTAGTTCTGGTTCATTATTGGGTGAGTTATTGAAAGTGTAGGGTTTGTGTGAAGTGTCTAGTTTTCGTTTTTTTCCCCCTTCCTTAAAAAGAGAGGGATGGACAGAGGAGCCACTTGGGGTTCACAGCAGCCTGGACCCAAGGCCAGGTTCCTTCCGCTCCTCTTCGCAACGCTGGAAAACAAATGACTCCTCTGAAAGCATCAGAGAAATCCGACATCCCTGCTCTGTGTTTCACAGGCAGAGGAATTGCAGCATTGCGGCCATGGCTATAAATATCGGAGTTAATGAGGGAGGACTCCGGGAGACCTAAATGAATCCATTTTATGGGTTTGTCATACATCAGGTTAATATGATTCTGACAAATAATTATATTGAAAACTGGACAGGGACTGCAGATGTTATTATTCCTTTTGAACTTACAGCAGAGTCGTCTGGCCAATTAAAGGTGATGACGCCAACACCGAAGTGCGGAGCAAAACAGTAGCAATTTGTGGCTTGTAGACAAAAGAGCTTGCAGCCTGCACTGGCCCTGGCACAGGCAACAGAGTTGTTATCATCTGACTCGTTAGTGAGCAGAGCAGCTCCTCATGTCGATCACTGCACAGTTAGACCCGGTGCGGGCACAGGGGGAGGGGGATAAAGGCAGAATGGACCACTAATGTGGTTTCTCTCTCTCTCTCTCTCTCTCTCTCTCTCTCTCTCTCTCTCTCTCTCTCTCTCTCTCTCTTTTTTTTAAGCATTGACTCTAAGGTTTTCCCGTGGAAGGACATATATATTGGGTGATCTCTGAGTACAGGTTTTTAGTTTCAATTTGTCAAACCATGATGGCAGCTTCTTGTTTGGCTAGGAGCGTGGCTTACTCTCTCTTGGGTTAATTACAGTGGACTCTTAGGGGAAAGGGCTTCTTACTGAAGAAAAAATTTTAAAAAGATACACTGCGGCTGTGACATTTGCCATCACCTAATTGGATTGACCTGAAGTCCTGGAGCTGTGCTCTGGTCTGGAGAGTGGGTCACCCAGGAAGACTGGCCCCAAAGAAGACGTTCGAGTTCACGGGCCTTTCCTCAGCCACTGAGGGCTCTGCTCTAGCAGTGCAGCTTGTTCACTGCTCGAGGGCATGTTCCCCAGGGGCTACAGAGGGGCTTAAAGTCAGCCCTTGCTCTGCTCATCCAGCCTGGCTGCCTGGAAGAAAGGGGGCATTTTTTAACGTGCACAAAGCACTGCGTGAATTAGCGACAGTCCTCAGCTCTTCCTGCACCGTCAAGGACCCGCTGCTTGGGCTACAAGAGCAACTGAAAGGCACAGCTTTTATTTGTCTTCCTACTGTTCCTGAGCAACTGCCACGGTCCTCCATGTTCTCCTGCCGTACTGTGCTGTCTCCTCTCACAGGGCGTAAGGAGAGTGAGGAATGAGACAGAGTTGGGACTACACTAAGAACAAAATCCCATCTGGCCTTGACTCTGCTGGCACTGCTTCTTTTCATCATTAAGATCCTTTCCTCACTATTCCCCGCCTCCCCTTATCAGCCCGCCCCACCCCGGTAGATTTCCAGCCAGGATTGCAAGTGAGACGCTTCTTCAACTGCCCACACCAAAGCCCTCTTCCCACAACCTAAGTCAATCTGAACCTTGAGCAAAGTGAAACTTAGGGAAATTGCTTTAGCAGGAAAGCAACTCAGATGCTGTTTGTCACTAATCAATTGATCAATCAATCAAAACTTACAGTAGAGACTTCAAAAATTAGGTTTTTTTAAATAATATCCCCTAAAGAAGCTCCATATTAAATGGCTTAGCTAAATTCTCATTAAGATAAATGTGATGACTTTCAAGAGAAAACAAACCTGAATATTGCCATGAGAAAAACACTCAGTTCTTGAGGACAGCTGTTCCCTCTTCCCATCCAAAAAGTTGCCAGTGGTGTGGGACTCTGTGCAGGTCACTGAGTACTGGCCCAATGACCCTCTGTCAGGGACCCCTGTCCCCGTGTGGCAGGCCCTTGTCTTGAGCAGATCATCCCAGAAAACAGAGAAAGGCCCAACTGAAGCTCAGCTCTCAAACCCAGTATTTGGAAAAAAAATGTCTTCCTTTTTTTCCTTTCCCAATTTCAAGAAAAGATGATGCCGTATATTTTCCTAAAGGGCAGATACACAGCATAAGATAAGATTATTTTTTTCCAGCTGAGCCTCCTGCTGGGTTCCCCAGCCAACTTTCTGCAGCTCATAAAATAAACACAATTCCATTCATCCCCCCAGCTCCAGATCCATCATTACTTGGCTATGGACAAGTGGGCAGGTGGTGCCGCACAACAGGGCTTGGATGAGCTCTTTTTTCCTTCCTGAACGGAAGGAGTAGGATTAACACAAAATCTTTTCTATTAGTGAATGACAGGACAGACAACTGGGAAGTTAGTGCAAATTTCATCCTGGAGAAAAGGATGGAAGTGGTTATTAGAACAGGCTGGCTGTCTCCATGAAGGTAAGTCTGGAATCTTCCATTCTGACCACCACCTCCTGCGTGGTCCAGGCTGGCTCTGTTCATTGGAGATGGGCCACTGTGTATGTGGGATTTGAGGGCATGACACGGTGCAGATGGGAGGCTGGGTGCATAATAATGTGAATGCATCAAAAGTGGCCTCTGATTCCAAATACGAAGACCTACTGCGAAGCTTGCTTACTTTTAGTATTGTTTCCTTTTAAATATTGAAAATTTGGGGGAATTCAATGAAGTAGCCCCAGGAAAGGGAAGACACAGAAACAGATATAGATTTTCTGTAAAGTTAATAGAGCTTAAATTCCCTCAATTGCATGGGCCTCTGTTGAGTACAGAGGGTTGTTGGGAGTTGTAGAATGTTCTAAGTGGGAAGGGGAAGCCAGGCTGTAATTAGAAAGTATTTCTGTACAAACACACACTGATTTCAAAGCTGCTGGAACTTTTCTGTATAAGGACGCACACTCAAAGACCCAGAGGCTGCGTGTGTGCGTCCTTATTTTCTGTATAAGGATGCACACACGCAGCCTCTGGGTCTTTGAGCAGCTAAGAGGTGGCCAGAAAGTGGTGGTGCCTGAACAATGGCCCGGGTTCTATGGCATCTGTGGGCCCTGAGGCACAGTCTGGAATGGGAAGGGAACAAAGGGTTGCTGATGTCTAGTGCTGAGGTTCCCGCTGGAAGTGTTAGCTGTGCAGTTAGTGTTGCTGTTAGAAAGGGCGTATCCTCCTCTGTGGGATTCAGAACTGTCTGTCTCTGATAATTAATGATTGTCGAAGGGTCTTATCTACGTGTGAAAGTAGGATGCATTGACTCAACTATTACCTATTAGATGACCTTGGGGAGTGAGGACACAATTTGTGCCTCACCCTGTAGGGGACACCACTAATAGCCTTTGACTTGGAATGCCAAAATTCATCCTGAAGTATCCTAAAAGTCCCTATACCCACTATGTCCTGGGGCAAGGATAGGATAGATCCCAGGCCAAGATAATCCTTCTAGCTGGGGAGCAGATTTCCTTACGGGGGATCTACATATATGTTAAGTCATAATGTAGACTTATATATGTATTCTTATATATGTATACTTACATATATACAAGTATATATGTATATATATATACATGGGTATGAGGTTTTCTCTTACTTGCAAGCTAACAAATTATCGGGCCATAGTTTTATTTATATGTGTGTACATAGGTACAATTTTTGTCTTTATGTATGTATATACACAAATATAGCAGATATATATGCACACACACAGACACACGTATACAGAAAGTAGGAGACTTCTGGGTCAGAGACAAAGACCTTTTATTACTCTCAACAAAATGAGCAGGTCAGAGCAATATCCCCCACAGGGCTATCCAATGAGGGCCAAATAGCATCTATAGGCACCATGGGTGCCTTCTTGGAGAGGAACCCCACAATTAGGAAACTCTGATCTTACATAGGGCAGCTAGTGACCTGCACATCATTCCCTCTGGAAAGACAAAAACATTATATTTACTCTGAAAGATAATCGCTTTGGGTAGAGGAAGGGGAATTTTTATCTTTACTACTTTTGAAGGTTCCTAAGGTGGGAGATGTCACTATCTGGAATATCTCCTTCTACAGTCTTTCTTAATTTGGCTGTAAATGTCTTTGTTCAGAGGACCCTGACTTTGAAGAAATGTTAAGCATTCACAGAGAATTATCTCGCCTCCAAAACATGTAGGCAAAATGAAATCTCTCTCCCCCAGTAAAAATCCCTTTAGTTATACACAACCCTTCATGAACATTTTATACAACTCTACCACCCCATATAGTAGCATTTTGTAGACTAGAAGTAAGGGTGGCAAAGGGAAGTGTGCCTAACTGCCACCTTCATCCCTCTATTATTGACCACATGTGGGAAGCAGCTTTCTGTTAAGGGACACTGGAGTCCAGGTGTTCAAGGCTATGACCATCAGTAACAGGCTTGGGGGTGTGAGGAATGGGAAAAAGGACACACGGTGTGAAGGAACGTCTGCCCAGGGAATAGCTCAATGGAAGATATGAGATAAACTCCTTTCTCAAGTAGCCTAGAAGGATAAGACTCTCGAAGCAGAGAAGTCTTACTTGAAGTACAAGGGTGCACTTGTTTGCTCCCAGGTGTAACTGACTCCCTGAGTTCTCCTTGGCCTAGAAAGAGAAGCTGGATCAGTCTCAATAAGATGAAGTCCAGGCCTTGAAAATGTTACTGGTCACCCACTTTCTTTGAACCAAGATGCTTTTGACTTACCTGGACACTGTTCTTTTTTTAACAACCATCTCTCTGGGCTTTCATAAAAGGTAGACAGAAGGGCTGGTTTCTCTTTAAGGTATGTAGGAACTCGACCCCAAGAATAAATCTCTTCTTAACCCCACAGCAGAGCAGTTCATCTGCAGCCACCAGTCTCACTGCAGGCCGACCTTCCCTGCCAAGGCCGTCATATTCCCAAGCTGCCGTCTTGCTTCCCAGTTTCCACCCCACAGCCCACCCACCTCTTCCCTTCTCCCTCTACCCAAGCGGGAGATTGATGATCTAAATCCCTGTTGCTGATGGTGAGAGTAAAATAACATCAGGAAGTATAAAGACAGGGCTACTTTTAGTTTGAACCATATGAAATTATTTTCTCATAGGTCAAAAAACAGTTAAATATTGGCAATTTCAGATGGCTCACCTACTGGTTCTTCCTGCCTGGGGAGGCAATGTGAGGTGCACATCAACTGCCTGAGTCAACTAGATTCATCGGACGCCCTTGATTCCAACTGCTGCAAACAACTGCATGATTCTCAAGTGTGTATCTCCAATTCCAACTTCTCTTCTGACCTGCCAGACATCCTCATTTGTATGTGGCAGATGTACCTCAAGTCTGATATGTGCAAACGACAACACCCTTCCCCACCTGAGACCGGTTCCTTCTGTATTCCTAAGGCAAATGGCTCCACTGTCTACCCAAAGTCACCAAATTCCACCCATGGAACATTCTTGATTGTTTTCTCCTTAATCCCATCTCCATTTGGCACATATGTTAACAATATGATCTCCTTAATGGTGTTTAACCTAGTTCCTTCTTCCTCACTGACCTCTTCTAAACTGTCATAATTTCTTACTTGCATTCTAGCAACCACCTCCTAATTGTTTTTCCTGCCTCCAATTTTCTCACAACTCCAAAGCATGTGGAATCCTTCAACCAGAGAAATATTAATAGTTCTGAAACATAAATCCGATTATGTTCTTCTTCTTCTGTGTCTCCTTTTACCTTTCAGATAAAGTCCTCACCCTTAAAGATCCACAAGATTTTGCATCTCATGGTTCTCAAAGGAGGGTGGAATCTAGCAGCAGCATCTCTTTAAGGGCTATTTTGGGTTTTTGGTGACTAGGAAGTTATTGACATTTAGTGGGCAAGAGCCAGAGATGCCAAGCATCCTGGAATGGAAGATGCAGTCCTGCCCAGTGAAAAATCATCCCATCCAAAAAACCAACAGATTATAAATTGAAATACACTGGTTGGCTCCCTGGTTTCTGATTTCTAGCTACTCAAACTCCTTCACCTCATGCTGGAACCATCTTGAACTTTTCAGTTCCTAGAGGTACTTACGACCTTATGCCTCTGTCTTTGCTCCCCCGTCCCACATCGCGCCCATGCCAGCCCCACCCACCAACTTCTTAATTTGCTAACTTCTTCCAACTCATCCTTCAAGACTCAGCTCAGATGTTTCAAGTCTGAGCCTTTCTCCTTTTCCTCCTTGTTCTCCCCTCCCCAGCTTGGGGCTCGAATCTGGGTTTCCAAAGCATCCTGCACTTACCTCTCTGCTACTGTGTTTAACGTGTCTCTTCATGTGTATCTCCCATCCGATGGTGAGCCCTGCAGAGCGAGACAGGGTGGCCAGTTTCCGTATTCCTAGCATAGAACTAATACGTAATACCTTCTCAAAGGATTTTTAAAACTGTAGACTATCTTCGATGTTTTGTTATGATTTTTTAATTCTGAAAAGTAACATATCTGCTTGGTAAAAATTCAAACAGTACAAGAAGAGGAACTATGTAGCACAGTGGATATGATTACCCGAGTTTGGATCCGGGATTCACTGCTTAACTTTATGATGTGCCTCCCTTTCCACATCTGTAAAAAGGCAGTGACAGAGGCACTAATGCATGGCGTTGGAATGCAAGTGCTTTAGCCACTGAGCTCAAGTCCCAGTGATGATACCTACTAGCTGTGTGACCTTGGGCAAGTTACTTGCCATCTCTGTGCCTCAGGTAAACTAAAGGATAAGCTAAAGTTTATGCAAAGGTAAGCTAAAATTTGTCCTGTGGGTTTTTGGATGATTACATGAGATGATACACACCAAGTACTTAGAACACTGCGTGGTACAAGGCAAGTGCTCAATAAATATTAACTAATATTATTATCAATAATAGCAAGAGTATTACAAAACAGTATACATTAAATACACTAGCTTCCTTTATCAATGACAACCATTATTAATATTTTTAAGTATTACTCCAGAAATGTTATATACATACCCAAGCATATATTTATGGGTTTTTAAGTACAAATGAGAGCAAATTATGCATATTTTACTTTTTCTCACTTAATAATATGCTTAGAGACCTTTGCCCAATAGCACATGTAGCTCTAAACTCATTATTGTAATGGCTTCATTATAATGGCAATACCATGATTTATTTGCTAGTTTCATAATTTTTTGGCCAGCCCCATGCCCACTGTTGATAATTATTTCCAGTTGTTTGCCGTTGCAATGAAGTTTGTTATTGAATGAGTGCATTAATCACAGATACCTCCCTATCCCTTGCTAAAAGAGAGCCTCAATTTACTCTGCAAAACCTTCAGGCTGCTCAGTGGTCTCCTACATTGCCCTGTGCTGATGGAACAGAGATGCAAATGACCTGGGGTCATCTTCTCTCTACTTTGACTCTTTCAGGGCCTTTCCACCAAGACAGTGCTCCAGCATCCATGGGCCTGATAGCTCTTGGGATCTGTACAGCCTGGATTCTCATCAGTAAATACTTAAGATACCTAATTACTCTACGGGGAGGAACAACGTGAAACTGTCGGTTCAGAGATGTCCACAGGGGACAGAGGGGGAGACATGCTCCTTCATCTTCCCAGAAGGGGGAAATGATTCATAACTGTCAAAAATCTGATAAAAATTTTACTAGTATATGAAATTCGTTATATAAATTATAAGATGTAAGTCATGTTTCTGCTCTGTGACAACTAAAAAATGGGTAATTTTTCATTAATATAGAAAATAAGTACGAATCACAGTGATACCCATGCAGTTGCTCCCATCCCTCCTTCCCTGGCAAATGTCAGGCACACCTTGTGCCAATGGGTGGAATGCAATATTGGAAGTGGAGGAGGCTGGAGGGGGTGGAAAGTAGGAAGAAAGAGCCCAGATGGAAGAGGTGGGAAAATGTCAGAGAGAAATTTCCCTTGTGTCCCAATTTGCCTGGAGCTGCTTCTGCCTGAAGCTCTACAAGAGACACGTTCAGAAAGGAGGCCAAAAAGAAAAAAAAAAAAAATTTTAACTGCTTTGTGAGGCTTTCCAGGGGTAGACATTTCTGAAAAGCTGATTGTGTTTCTTCCCAATCGTGCAGGTCCACAGTCTAATGAGCAGAAAGATTGAGATGATAAACCCACAACACAAAAATTCTGGGATCTGGGCTTCTTTTCAGAGGCAAATAATGCAATTCCCCTCTGGATAATTTGTTCATCGTGGCCCTACGTTTTACTGTCATTGGAGAAACAAAGGTAGGCGTCAGCACCAAGTTCTATAATCTGGGCATACCACCAAGATGTCCTGCATTTGCCCTGAAGGAGCAGTTCATCATTCGGCTGTATTTTGTAAACAAGTAGCCATTTTTCAGTCAGATGGGTGATTTTTCCTACTTTCATTCACCCTAACACTCCATTTCTGCACAATCAGTCAGATTGGCTGAGCAGAAAGGCTAGCCTGCTCATCAGGGTCTGGAAATGCCAGATGTACTGTTCTAAAGCCCGGGCTGCTTTTCCCTGAACCCGGCCAAGCTTCCACCCAGACAGTCCTGCCCAGGGAGCGCTTCAGGTGCTGCACCTGGACTGCCAGCTCCCTGGGCTGCAAGTGGTCTGGACCTCGTGCTGGACTGTGAAGACTGGAACTTTCCCACTCACCCCTCCACCCTGCAACGAGCCGCTGTGGAGCCGTGGGAAGAGCATGGATTTTAGAGACAGTTTCTAGCAACATTCCTTACTAGTTCTGTGACTTCATTTCTCATAGCTAGCACCCAGTACATGTTAGCTATTATTGTTAACATTTGTGAATGAGCATATGCCACCAGCATTGAGGCACTATTGTCCTCTAGTCCCTTGCTATTTATTCACAATGCAGCCATAGATCTGCTGTTTCTGCATCACCGTGAGCTTGTTAGAAATGGCAGGTTTTCAGAGCCTAGCTCAGAACCAGTGAATCAGAACCTGCATTTTAGCAAGATCCCAGGAGGTTGCTACACACATTAACGTCTGGGAGGCTCTGCAGTCTACTCAACACTTCCTGGTTCGGTGAAAGCGCTGACCCACCTACCCACTATGCTTTATTCAAAGGACAATCTTTCCTAGTGTCCTCTTTGTGTTGACCATTTTTCCCACAACCCAAATCTAGGCACATGGCCAAATCAAATATGAATTCGCTTAAAGGAAACAATGAGACAGAATATTTGACATCGTGTTTTACCATTGCTACGTTTAACTCCAATTTCATAACCGTTTTGCTTTCCTATTTCTGAAAAACATGGAGAATTATTTTAAAGTAGATGCCTCTCCAGCCCCTTTTATTCTGGTCAGGGGTGAGTGTCGTGTTCTGATACGTACACGTATGTATGTTGGTTTCCGTTCACAGTTCCTGGCTCAAAACACCCACAGCCCTTCTTACAGCCTTTGGTTATAAGGTCGGGTGTGTTAGGCCTCAGGAAACAGACTCTCTCTGACCTTCACCCGCCCCAAGGCAGGACTCTAATCTTCCCTCACCTTTCTGATTGTGGGTCATAAGACCCTTATTCCATAGAGGGTGCCACTCCATACCCTGAAGGCTAATCACACTTTGACATGGTTTTCCACAAAAACCCGAGAGAACTGGTTTCAACTTGGGAATAGCTGAACTCGAAGAGCTTCCTGGAGGGCGATGCACCCAGGAAGGGAATGGAAGCTCCGTTTCCCTCCCCATACCTCACCCTATGCATCTCTTCATCTGTATCCTTTATAATAAACTGGTAAATGTGTTTCCCCAGGTACTGCGAGCTACTCCAGCAAATTAATCAAACCCAAACGGGGGCTCGTGGGAACCCCAACTTGAAGCCAGTCAGTTAGAAGTTCAGAGGCCTGGCCTTGTGACTGGTGTCTGAAGTTAGGGGGGCAGTTTTGGGGACTGAGCCTGCCTGGAAGGGATCTGTGGGATCTGATGTGACCTCCTGTTAGATAGTGTCAGAATTGAATTAGAGGACACCCAGCTGGTGTCTGCTGCTTGGTATGTGGGGAAAAACCTCCACATTTGGTCACAAAAGTCTGCTTCTGTGTTGCTGATTATTATGGTATAACAGCACAGGAAAAACCTAGTTTTTGGAGTTTTTCCCAAAGCGGTGAGGCTATGTGGTGGCATTTTAGAAACTTCTCTGCCAAAACCTTTGATTTAAGGAGAAAAAGTTTCTCTAGCAGATGTGCCATGGAAATCTGTGTCTGTCCCAACTTGCTTCTGGAGATTAGTCCCTGCACTGATGGAGCTGGTCCAGGAGGTAGCAAGTGAATGCCACAGACCCTGCCTTTTAAATGCCACTTTCTTTCAGCTGCACGTGCAGGACACCAGGCTGTTTGCAACAGCGATTTCTGAACGTGACTTGCAGTGCGTACTTGCCAGAGAGCAGCAACTTCATCAGCACTGACTGAATTAGAGGCAGAGACAGCAGCTGCTGCTAACACCCTGGTTTCCTGGTCCCAGGCCTCTGGTTACCACATGTGACACTACAGAGACCCTGTTTAGAAACAACAATGCTTCCTGAACTGTGAGCTGTGACTCTAAGTGTTTGTGCAAAGAGAGCTCAGCTCACATTCATTTTTTGTAATGATTTTCTATTTTTTCAAGTTGCTATTCTAAAAAATACATACGTCCACAGTGTGAAATTTCCAGCAAGAGTGGTGGTCCTCACCAGGTAGCCTTGGGCAGGAGCCCTGCAGTCCATGGGCTCCATGGGAATTTCTCTGGAGGCCGCTGGAATCAAGGGAGGGGCTGGCTGTGGGTTCTGGAGACAGCAGACACGTTAGCTGCGATTTGGTCATTTGCAAGTGATGGAAAACCAACTCGAACCAGCTCAGGTTAGCTTAGTGACAGGGAAGAACACTGGGTGGCTCCCAGGTAGAAGAAAGAGCTGCAGACCCGGGGCTTTAGGGACTATCATGGGATCTTAATGCTTCCAGCGATTTCCTTCCTTGCTGTGCATACGTGTGTGTGTGTGTGTGTGTGTGTGTCTATATGACACCATACACACTCACCTACACACCTACATGTTTGTGTTTGCTTGGTTATGACCCAACCTTATGCGTGGTGGCACACTGGCTTCCTTTATGCCACCAGAGAAGAGGGCTGCCCGTAGCTCTTTGCCTCAGTTTTCCTCTACTGTGACCCTAGGAGGGTCTGGTAGACTGTTTGTGTACACCCCCATTCCCACGCCTGGCAAGTTAAGAGAGGTTTTAAATTTTCAAATGGTTGTAAAAAAAAACAAACAAACAACAGAGGCTATGAGACGGGACCCTATGAGGTCTGCAAAGCCAAAAATATTTTCTCTCTGGCCCTTTACAGAAAAAGTTTGCTTCCAGTTTGTCCTGGCAGGTGAGAGACAGTCCCTCACCCCCTCCACCAATCCTAGCACAAACACCCAGGGAGACAAGAGCATCTCTGTAGCTGTCACTGTGGCAAGGGACACTGGGCAGCCTGATTGGCCAGGCTGGGGTCCTGTGACCCCCGGATTCCTGGGAGCAGGACAGGAACTCTCCCAGGAAAAAGGTTGTAGTCACTAAAAGAAAAGGGAAGAGTTTTTTGGGAAAGCCCAATAGATACCCTGTAGGAAACAGATGTCACTTTTAAAGCAGGACCATTTCCAGAGGTGTGGCCAAGCTGAAGGTTGGAGAAGAATGCTGGGACTAGCAATGGGGGACACTTAGGGTGAAGGGGCAGGGGAGGGGACCAATAACTAAATCTAAAGGAGCCGTGACCATGAGCTTGGTCCCTGAGCTGGAGCCAGAGGAAGGGCACAGCAACCACCAACCCGCAGCTGCTGGGGAGGAAGCTCCCCCGGTCCCCACCCGCCAGCCTCCCACCGGTGCCCCCATGGGCCAAACCCAGCCAGAGGCCAGAGGGCAAGTCACAGAGGTCAACGTCCTGGGCACAGAGCGGGGTGGAGGAGTGTGCAGAGTGGATCAGGACAGCAAGTGGAAGGACGCAGACACAAAGTTCACAGTGAGAGGAGGGTTCACGTTCTGACTCTGCTCAGGGCCGGTGCAGCCACAGAGGGCCTGGATGCAGAAGGTCCCCACACTTGGGTTAATGTTCTGCTGTCAAGTCCTGAAATTCTGGATAATGCTTGAACAAGGACCTCACCTTTCTCTTTTGCACTCGGCTTCACAATTTACAGAACCAGTCCTAAGTCTATTTTTATGACTGTGTGATCTCACCAAGTAATTTTACCTCCTCTGACTTTGTTTCCTCATCTGTAAAGTGAACTTAGTAATATTTTCCTTTCGGGTTTGGAGAGTAAATGAGATTTGTATGCAAAGGGCCTGCTCCACAGACAGAAGTGAGCCATCAACAAAGACAGTTTCCCCCACGGGTACTTTCTCCCTCTTTCCCAGGAGATGGACCTTAACAGCTCTGGGCAGCCAGTGGAGGAAAGAACGTGTCTGAAATGCAAGAAACGAAATGACTGGGTGACCCAGCTGAGCATCGTCCTGGTCTGATCGCCCGCACGGGCTGCTCAGAAGGGAGGTGGCAAGGAAAGGAGGGCCACTAGTCACTCAGAGACTGTACGGAAAGACCTTAAAAGCCTCTCGTTCTCTCATTTGATTTACAAGGAAACTGAGGCCCATAAACATCAAAAACCTTGCCCAAGGTCAAGGACATAGTAAGTGCAGAGCTTGACCTCAACCCAGGACCTCTGGGGTCGAGTCCAGTGAGCTTGGCACTAACTATGTATTCACTCCCACACTGGAAATTAGATGTGGTTTGACTTAAACATAAGCCTTGGGAATTATTGTCAGTTCGTTATGGCACAAACTGTCCTTTTTCAATTTGCCTTTTCTCCTCTCTGCTCCCCGCCAACAAATCCCCTCCCTCTTCCCTCCTCTGCACTTACGGTTCAAAAAAACTCAGGCTTTTATTTCCTTAGGGGTAGGTACTAGCAGCACGGGTGCTGTGGGCCTGGAGCCGAAGGGCCTGGGGACTCCGCGGTGAAGCCACAGCCACAGCAAGAGCAGGGTGCCCTGAGCGCACTGCAGTGCTTAACGGAACCTGCATGAAAATTTCATTTTCTTCACACAATGTCTGTCTGGGCTTTCAAATGTTCGCTGCTCTGTGAGCCTCGTTAGAGTGAAATAATTCTGTTCTTATTGACTCATAGATTTTCTGCCTGCATGTATACCTAAAGGCTTTTTGCAATTCTCTTCAGGGTATTTTTTTTTAGTTGCAAAATCATCTCACACCCCACAGCAAGCTTTAATCCTGTGAGGACGGTCTGTTTCTCCTGGGAACACGGAGGCTACTAGATGAACAGGGGTCAGCTGGGTAGTTTGAAGAGGAGCCTTGGTAATCTGTTAAACAAAGCTGAGAATTCTCTGAAGAATGTTTAGCAAAGACACTCAAGTATCTTTTGTGAAGTGAATTGGAAGGGTTTTGTTCACGAGCTCTGCCTTGCCGTGGGGTTCAAAGAGTGTTCAGCCCCAGAAAAGAACATCAATGTCTTCTCTGAAAATTAAACACACACACACACACACACACACACACACACACAGAGTTGTATTTTCTGCCTGCACCAAACATTGCTTAACTGTAGAAAAGTTCATCAAGCCTGAAAATATGTATCTTTGCATTCAATTTGAAGCAAGGGCTACCTTTGAACAAAGATATTATATCTTCTGTCTTTAGTAAAATGAACTGTCAAGGATTTTGGTTCAGAAAGATCTAACAAAAGACCGAAACAATTCTGCAGAGTCGGGTCTCAGAGTCTGGCTGTGCCAGGAGTCAGGGGCCTGTGTCTCGGGGGTCCTCAGCTTTATCACCAACCCACATTTGTGACCTCAAGTGAGGCACTTAAGCTCTTTGTACCTTTATTCCTCCATTTGGAAATTAGGGATAATACTTGCCGCCTACTTAACCTCAAAGGGATCTGTGAGGATTAGCCAATTAAAGTTTGCCAAATGCTTGGGAATCAATGGAGGGGAAAATCTATATGAATATGCAGAATGATTGTCGGTCCTGCCCGACTTCCTCTTCTCTTTCCCCTCCTGTTTCCACTCTTGCTCGTTCAAAGGACTGCTGTCCTGGGAGACTCAATGAGCATTACTCGTGGTTTTACTTTTGCCTGCTATTGTGGAAAATGGTCATCTCCTCTTATTAAATGATTTGTTTGAAATTGGTCCTTTGTATATCATCAGGGGGAGGTTTCCAAACCAAAGTATCCTTGACTGGGTGTCAGTGAGGCACAGCTGGAAGGGTTTCCTCTGGGTATAACGTTAGTATCCTGTAGAGAGGAAAAAACAGCCATTTTAATGTGAAATAGGAAGTATAATTTGGAAATATTTGCCTATTAGGGATTCAAAGCTAGCAAAGTATAAAAATAAACTCAATTTAGAGCCCTTCCTACAACCCTTAAAGAAATTTCCCTTTTAAGCAAAACAATAGTAACACTTATATTCCATAAACATTGCCCCTCTGGTTGTTATAGCCACCTATAAAATATGTATAACATAACTTTGTCATATTACACTTGTTACACAGGTGAGAAAATTGAAATGCAGAAAGGTTTAGTGGTTTGCTCAAGGTAACTTAGCTAATGAGTGGCAGCTAAGTGGCAAATCTTCTGGTTCCAAACGCAGTGGATTTTTCCCGCTGCACCTTGCCTCCATCCTATGACTGTGGCCCAAATGATGACAAAAGTCCAAACCTTGTTGAGTTGGTATCCTCTGCTTTACTTCACAGACCATTTGGTCTTGTGCACTGTACCTAGTGTGATGGGAGAACCTCCTGGAAAGCCTAGAACAGAATGCCCTTAGACCATTGTGCATGTGCTGTGGACCTTGTAATGCCAAATGCTCGCAATTGCCTAAGGGAAGCCGGGGAGTCAGGAACCAGATTCTTACTGCAACAGCATTTGTCTCTCAGCATTGCCGTTCTCTAATTCTGCCTGTGCTGCTGCTCTGCTATGTCTAGAATGGGAACATCTGGTGGGCCCGAATGCAGAGATGGACAATAGTTTTCATCTGGTGGACCCACATCATGGGTGTTGTGTTGTGCCAACCAGATCCCTCTTTTAGGACCAAAGCTCTCTTTTCCCCAGATTCTGAGGCATTCATGGCTGAGTTCCTCTCTAGGAACTGGCAATAGCCAAACAGTTGCCTCCATCGAGATCACCCTCCCTCCCTGGTAGCAGAATGTTTGACTAGAGGCAAAGTGGTTTGTAAAAGTCCAACACTTCTGCCTCAAGGCAGAACAACTCTGAGGGACCATCTCTTCTCCAGAAGTCCTCGTTAGCTTGTTCGAGGCCTTCGTTTTGACTGCATTACAGTTCAGTTTCTTATCGGGCCCAACCCTTTTCTCTCACCTCTTATATTTATTCTTCCCAAGAGTGTGCTCCCAATAAACCTACTGCACGTAGATATAAGAATATCAGAGTCTGTTCCCTGGGGAATCTGACCTGCCATAGATGGTACCACAAATGGCCTGAGAAAGCAGACGTAGGCCAGCTGGAAACGATGACTCCATCATTGGTGGGAGATGAAGCATGAACAACCCTTAGGCGTGTACTTGCAATATAAGTGTTAAAATTTCACTAGTGGTAAACGGGGATGGGATACTGGTGGAAGGAAATGCACTAGGCAGTGCAGTATTTCTGGCATCTGAGAGTTTTATGGTAAACGAAATTGTAAGGACTTTGGAATTAGATGATTTGTTAGGGAACATCTATGCATTAGAGAGAGTCAATGAAAAGCCGAAGGCAACCAACCACCAATATGAGCAAAGTGCGGAAGCCAGGGTGCCTTCTTGGCAGTATTTCAAGACTCTCAAGACAGCAGGAAGACAGAAAAAGCAGAGCATCAGGACCAGGATCTAAGTAGAAGAGTAGCAAGAGCTTCATGGAGGTTGAAATCTCAACTTGACAGCTTGGCTACACCAAGGTCACAGCCCTGTTTGGGAAGGAATGGGACCTGGAGACTCAGGCCGGGGAATCTAAAACCTCAAATTCTGCTGGAATCTCTGGGACTAGGAAAAAAGCTCATTTCTTTCTGTTAAAAGCTAGTGCTCCCTCCTGTGCTCCAAGATGTTGCAAAAACCTCTACCTTGCAAGATGACATGCATTGCTGGGAATCTACCGGACCTACCCTGCTAATTACCAGAAGAATAATTAAGGGGCAAGCCACAACATAACCCAGTTGGGGAAACGCTGGAATTGCAAAGCAAGGAAAGTGATTGCACATCTAAGGAGCTGAAGGCCCTAACCAACATTTCCTGCAAGAGCCAGCAGCATACAAATGGACAGGATTCCTGGAAGTGCTGGATTAAGGGCAGCGAAATATAATGTTGGATAAAGGATAGTTTATTATTGGAACACTTGCCCTTGATATAGGATTTCGGACCCTGGCAGGAACCTCAAGAGAGATACCAACGTTGTTGGGGCAAACAAGGTAGGGAGGGATGGAAAGGCTCAGGAAAGCGAGCATATTGAAGTGGATATATTTTGCAATGTCAGAAAACCTGTTAGCTGATTATGTTCTGTGAGACAGTTCAGAGGACATTCCATTTACCAAAGCAAAATGGGATGTGCTGGGCACACCAGTATTGTTAAGAATCTCAGTGGTGGCTGACCTCTCTGTAGGCCAGGACTGATTTTGGAAGATGCTGTCGCAGAACTGGCTTTCAGATAGCAAAGCGCTGATAGAAGCCTTAAAAAAAAAAAATAGAGGCCAGGCGGTAGCACTTAACTATCAAAAGCAAGGTGAGCTCAATTATTGTAAAGTGTGGCCAGGCGGGGGAGAGTGGTATGACTCACATAGTGCTATAGAGATAGTTAATAGAAAACAGCGTTTCCAGGGTCAGGAAAGAATGAGCAGGCAACAAGGTGATTTCTCAATCTATACAACAAAAAGAAACAAAGGCTGAGGGCTGATGCCCCAGTAAAATATCACAATTTCTTGCTCAGTTTCTGGACCTGATCCTGTTCTCAACCCAGAGCCCAGTGACTGAAGGCAAGTCTGTGTCTCATGAGAAAAAGACCTTGCAAAATCATGGCAAGTATTTATTCTAAAGATTCTGCCAGTCCTTCTCCAAAAGGACCTACAATCAACTACTTAGGTAGCCATGTACTGGAGAAAGGGGACTACTCAAGCATCTCAAGAACTGTGTGTTAACATTGGTAACTGGGGGCCCAAAGCCTCATCAAGTACATACACACCTATGTTTTAAAGGGTGCAAATGAGAGCCACTTAATAAATGGAACCCTGTGTAAAAATTGACTCACAGTATATCAGCTGGGCCTATGGTCCCAACCAGTGGTCATTTCCCTAGTCTCTGAATGCATAATTAGAATAAGAAATTGACAGAACCTCTATATTGGTTCCTTGGCCAGTAAGATAAGAAGTATCATCATGGGAAAGGACAAACAGAAGCTTCTTATACTGCCCCCAACCCTGGACAAGATATTAATCAAAAACAATACTGCATCCTAGGGGAAATGACAGAGATTAGAGTCACTCTTAAAGACCTAAAGGGATACGCTGTTAGAAGCCACCGCCCTATTCTCATTTAATTTCTGACATCTACAAAAGCCATATGGCTCCTTCAGTATGACAGGGGGCTATGGAAAACTCAGCCAAGCAGTAGCCTCAATTGTGGGTATTGTACAAAATGTGGTATCTTTGCTAAAGCAGGTTAACATGGTGTCTAGTACATGGTATATTAGATAGGCCCTGGCATAGAGCTGCTAAAGCCCTTGTAATTTCCTGATCAATGGGAGTTCTAGGAGAATCTTTTGTTGTAATATTTGGTCTTTGACCCTAATTCCTGGGGTATAGGAGCTTCTTTTGCTCAATGAGGTGACTCTTGGTGGGCTCCTGCATAGCCTTAAGATGGGGTTACCAGGGGAAAGGAAAGAGGCTGAAGGTTGAGGTAATCACCAATGGCCAATGATGTAATCAATCATGCCTATGTAATGAAGCCTCCATAAAACCCCAAAAGGACAAGGTTCATGTGGGCATCCATAGCTGAACACTTAGAGGTTCCTGGAGGACGATGTGCCCAGAGAGGGCATGGAAGCTCCCCTTCTCCCATACCTTGCCTTGTGTATTCTTCCATTGGGCTGTTCATCTACAGCCTTTGTAATATCCTTTATAAGAAACCAGTAGACATAAGTAAGTTTTTCCCTGAGTTCTGTGAGCCACTCTAGCAAATTAATTGAACCCAAGGAGGCTGGTCACGGGAACCTTGATTTACAGCCAGTAGGTAAGAAGCACAGGTAAAACAACCTGGGGCTTGCAACTAGCATGGGAATTGGGGGGCAGTTTTGTGGGACTGAGCCCCCAATCTGTGGGATCTGTGTTGACTGTTGAGTAGGGAGATAGGAAAACACTTTGGTTTGGTTTTTTCCTATACACTGCACATGGCATGCAGGCCCTGATCTACACTGGAATGAACAACAGTATATACTTATGATCTTGCCCCAGGTCTGTGTTAACTCTCTCCTTCTCTCATGGTATAGTGACCAGATCGTTTAAGAATTTTTGAGAACCCTACATTTGTCCACTTTAAGCAAGTCATAAGCATTTTGGAGGCCTTGGTAAGACACATGAACTCCAAAAGGTAGACAATACATCTAATGAAGATTAAGGGACCTTCCATACCAAGGAAATTTGGGGAGGTTTGGGTGTACTAGGATATCCCCTTCCAGGTAAGGAACAAGGTATTGTGTATTGCCCCTCCTACCACTAGGGAAAAAGCACAATGCCTGGCAGGTCTCTTTAGGTTCTGGATGTAGCATATTACACACTTGGTAATAGTGCTCTGACCAAGTGTTTATTGCTATGTTCAAAACACAGCTTAAAACAATAATCATCATATTTATAGATTCTGTGGGAATCCAGAAATTCAAGAGGGTCTCATCTGGGTGAATCTGGTTTGGGTCTCTCGTGTACTTCCAGTCAAACAGTGGTTGGACTTAGAATAGTGGGGGGTGGGGAGAAGATGGCCAGGGAGAGGGAAGGGAGGCCTGGAGCCCCTAAGAGCTAGCCAAGCATCTCTCTTTCTCCTTCTCCCCCTTCCAACCCCCACCCCCATAGTCTCAGTATCTTTCCAGATAGTCTGTCCATGTGAACTAGGTTGGACTTCCTCACAGCATGGTGGCTGAGTTACAAAATTAAATATTCCCAGAATGTGATGTAGAAGTTGCGTGACTTTTTCTAATCTAGTCTAAAGAATCATGTAGCCGTATTTCTGCCACTCTCCATAGGATGGAGCTGTCACTGCCCCTGCTCAGATTCAAGGGTAGGGGACATAGGCACCACCTCTTGATGGAAGGAATGTGAAACAATTTGGGGGCCCCATTTTGAAACTGCCATAGTATGATAAACTGGAATCAGCACCAATTATAGGAAAATCTAGGCATATGTCTTGACTCTGCCACTTTCTGCTTATATGGCTATGAACCAGTCTCTTTTTGCTTTAGTTTCCTCAATAGCAACATGGAAGATAACAATGCTTTTTAGCCAAATTCCTTTGAATGCAATGGATACAGTTTCACTCACATTACCAAGGGTTGCCAGGAAAAACCAAACTAAAAGCAGGAACTGCAGCTGCCCAAGAATGGGAGGTAAATCCTCATGGCTTTGGCAGAAGGGGCTCATGGAATCTGACTCTAGTGCTCTTGAATCTGTTTGTCTCGGCTATTCTCTACCTTTCCATTTCTCCCTCCTACTCCCTGCTCTCCTCCTGCTGCCTCTATGTACTTTCCTTATCACTTTCGTTGGCTCATAGCTTTTGCTCTCAGAACTCAAGCTGGCATCATGGCCTTTCCCACATCTCTCTACATCAAGACATTGCAACATCAACTTTCACCCGGTCTTATTCTTTGGAAATTTCCTGGTTCAAACTCCCAGGAAAGGGATAATTTGCTGGCCTCAGGGAGGATTGTTTGTGTTTGGGTCACGTCCTTTTCTTGTTCATTTAGCAACCATTCTTGTGCTAAAAAACAAAACAAAACAAAACGAAAAACTTAGCTCTTAGCAATTCAAGCTGTAAGAAATACAGGCATGCCAGCATGGCTGTATATTCATCAGCACAGCCCAATGGAGATGTCGGCCTCCAAAGCATTGTGGTGGGGATCAATTAAAATAGGAAAAGTAAAAGGCATTGTAAAATATAAATTGTATTAAGAAAATGTGATATTATGTTATAAACATTGCTATGGTTTGAAAGGGTCTCCCAAAAGTTCATGTGTTAGAAATTTGGTCCCCAATGCCGCAGTGTTAAAGGGTAGAACATATTTTTTTTAATTTTTAATTATTATGGGTACATAATCGTTGTGTATATTTATAGGGTGCATATGATGTTTTGATACAGACATACAGTGGGAATTAATCAAATCAGGGTAATTGTGGTATCCATCACCTCAGGCATTTAACATTTCTTTGTGTCAGGAACATTCCAATTCTACTTTTTTAATTACTTTAAAGTATTCGCTAACTTATTGTTGATTATAGTCACTTTTTGGTGCTATCAAATATTGTTCATTCTATCTAACTATATTTTTTCACCCATTAACCATCCCCACTTTATCTCCCACTCCCCACTACCCTTCCCAGACTCAGGTAACCATCATTCTACTCTCTGTCTCCATGAAATCAATTGCTTTTTTCTATTTAGCTCCCACATATGAGTGAGAGCATGCAAGATTTGTCTTTCTGGTGCTTGGCTTATTTCACTTAACATAATGTTCTCCAGTTCCATCCATGTTGTTACAAATAGCAGGATTTCATTCTTTTTTATGGCTATATAATATTCCATTATGTATATGTACACAATTTCTTTATCCATTCATCCATTGATGGACGCTTAGATTGATTCCATATCTTGCTATTGTGTATAGTGCTGCAATAAACATGGGAATGCAGTGGGATTGCTGGGTCATATGGCAGTTCTATTTTTAGTTTTTTGAGGATCCTCTATAGTGTTCTCCATAGTGGTTGCACTAATTTACATTTCCACTAACAGTGTACGAGGGTTCCCCTTTCTCCAGATCCAGATGCCTGTCTTTTTGATAAAAGCCATTTTAACTCATTGTAGTTTTGCATTTCTCTGATGACTAATAATTTTGAGCATTTTTTCATATACCTGTTGGCCATTTGTATGTCTTCTTTTGAGAAATGTCTATTCAGATCCTTTGCCCATTTTTTAATCGGATTATTTGATTTTTTTCTATTGAGTTGTTGGAGCTCCTTATATATTCTAGTTATTAATCTGTTGTCAGACAGTAGTTTGCAAATATTTTCTCCCACTCTGTGGGTCGTCTCTTCACTTTGTTTATCATTTCCTTTGCTGTGCAGGAGCCTTCTAGCTCATTGTGATCCCATTTGTCCAATTTTGCTTTGGTTGCCTGTGCTTTGGGGATATTACTCAAGATGCCCTTGCCCAGACCAATGTCCTGGAGCATTTCCCCAATGTTTTCTTTTAGTAGTTTCATAGTTTCGGGTCTTAGATTTAAGTCTTTAATCCATTTTTATTTTACTTTTGTAAATGGTGAGAGATAAGGATCTAGTTTCATTCTTCTGCATATGGATATCCAGTTTTCCCCCCATCAGTTATTGAGGAGGCTGTCCTTTTCCCACTGTATGTTTTTGTCACCTTTGTCAAAGATAAATTAACCATAGATGTGTGGATTTAATTGTGTCTATTTTTATGCCAGTACCATGCTGTTTGGGTTACTACAGTGCTGTAGTATAATATGAAGCCAGGTAATGTGATTCCTCCAGTTTTGTTCTTTTTGCTCAGGATGGTTTTTGTTATGCTGGGTCTTTTGTGGTTTTATATAAATTTTAGGATTATTTTTTCTATTTCTGTGAAGCATGGGGATTGCATTAAATCTGTAGATAGCTTTTGGTAGTATGGACATTTTAACAATATTGATTCTTCCAATCATGAGCATGGAATATCTTTCCATGTTTTTGTGTTGCTTCTACTTCTTTCATCAATGTTTTATAGTTTTCATTATAGAGATTTTTCACTTCATTGGTTAAATTTATTCCTAGATATTATATTTTATCATATTTTATTTTATTTTATTTATAACTATTGTGAATGGGATTATTTTCTTTCTTTCTTTTTCAGGTTGTTCATTGTTGGTTTATAAAAATGCTACTGATTTTTATATGTTGATTTTGTATCCTGCAACTTTACTGAATTTGCTTATCAGTTCTAATAATAGTATTTGGGTGGAGTCTTTAGGTTTCTCTAATTATAAGATCATATCGCCTGCAAACAAGGATAATTTGACTTCTTCCTTTCCAATTGGATGCCCTTTATTTCTTGCCTGATTGCACTAGCTAAAACTTCTGGTACTATGTTGAAAAACAGTGGTGAAAGTAAGAATCCTTGTCTTATTCCAGATCTTAGAGGAAAGTCTATCAGTTTTTCCCCATTCAGTATGATACTACCCGTGGGTCTGTCATATATGGCTTTTATCATGTTTGGGTAACTTCATTCTTTATCCACTTTTTGAGAGTTTTTAGGTATGTTGAATTTTATCAAATGTTTTTTCAGCATCAATTGAAATGCTCGTGTGGTTATTGTCCTTTGTTCTGTTGATATGCTATATCACATTGATTGATTCATGCATGTTGAACCATCCTTGCATCCCTGGGATGAATCCCACTTGATCATGATGAATAATCTTTTTTAATGTGTTGTCGAATTCAGTTTGCTAGTATTTTGTTGAAGATTTTTGCATTGATGTTCATGAGAGATATTGGACTATAGTTTTCTTCTTTTGTTGTGTCTTTGTCTGCTTTTGGTATCAAGGTGATATAGGCTTCATAGAATGAGTTTGAGAATATCCCCTCACCCTGATTTTTGAAGTAGTTTAAGTAGGATTGGTATTAGTCCTTCTTTGAAAGCTTGGTAGAATTCAGCAGTGAATCCATTCGGTCTTGGGATTTTCTTTCATGGGAGATTATTTATTACTGCTTGTATCTTGCTACCTGTTATTGATTTATTCAGGTTTTGGATTTCTTCCTGGTTCAATCTTGGTAGATTGAATGTGTCTGTGAATGTATCCATTTCTTTTAAGTTCCTTCCAATTTATGGGCATATATTAATAGTTGCTCATAGTAATCTCTCATGATCCTTTGGATTTCTACGGTATCAATTGTAATGTTTCCTTTTTCATCTCTGATTTTATTTATTTGAGTCTTCTCTCTTTTTTTTCTTAGTCTGGCTAAAGTTGTGCCTATTTTGTTCATCTTTTCAAAAAACCAACTTTTTCTGTCATTGGTCTTTTGTATCTTTTTTGTTTCAATTTCATGTATTTCTGCTCTGATCTTTATTATTTCTTTTCTTCTACTAATTTTGGGTTTGGTTTGCTCTTGCTTTTCTAGTTCTTTGAGATTCATTAGGTTACTTATTTGAAGCTTTTCTACTTTTTGGATGTAGGTACTTATTGCTATAAACTTTCCTCATATTACTGCTTTTCCTGTATCTCATAGGTTTTGATACATTGTGTTTTCATCTTCATTTGTTGTTAGAAATTTTTAAATTTCCTTCTCAATCTCTTTATTGACCCTCTGGTAATTCGGGAGCATATTGTTTAATTTCCATGTGTTCGTATATTTTCCAGTGTTCCTCTGTTATTGATTTCTACTTTTATCCCATTGTGGTCAGAGAAAACACTTGATGTGATTTCAATTTTTTACATTTTTGAGACATTTTTTGTGGCCTAACATATGGTCTATCCTTGAGAATGATCTGTGAGCTGAGGAGAAGAATGTGAATTCAGCAGCTGTTGGATGAAACATTCTGTAAATATCTATTAGGTCTATTTGGTCTAGAATGAAGGCTAAGTCCAATGATTTTGTTGGTTTTCTGCCTGAATGATCTGTCCAGTGCTGAAAATGGAGTGTTGAGGTCTCCAGTGATTACTGTATTGGGATCTATCTCTCTCTTTAGCTCTGATAATATTTGCTTTTTATATCTGGGTGCTCCAGTGTTGGGTGCATATATATTTAGAATTGTTATTAATATACCCTCTTGCTGAATCGACCCCTTTATCATTATATAATGACCTTCCTTGTCTCTTTTTACAGCTTTTGTCTTGAAATCTATTTTATCCAATAGAAGTATAGTTACTCCTACTCTTTTCTGGTTTCCATTTCCACGGGCTATCTTTTTTCATCCCTTTACTTTCAGTCTATGTGTTTCTTTATAAGTGAAGTGTGGTTGTTTTTTGCAGACAACGTACAGTTGGCTCTTGTTTTATTTATCCATTCAGCCTCTGTATGTCTTTTGATTGGAGAGTTTAGTTCATTGACATTCAACATTATTATTGACAGGTAAGGACTTACTACTTTCATGTCGTTATTTGGTGGTCGTTTTGTGGTCCTCTCTTTCTTTGTTCCTTCCTTCCTGTCTTCCTTTGTTAAAAGTAATTTTCTCTGGTAATGTGTTTTAATTTCTTGCTGCGTATTTTTTTGTATCTGTTGTAGATTTTTTGATTTGTATCTACCCTGAGGCTTGCAAAAAACATTTTATAACCAATTATTTTAAATGTATGACTACTCTGTTTACAAACAAAGAAGCAAAGAGAAATCTAACAGAAATTCTATCCTTTGACTCCATCTCCCCCCAGCTTTTTAACTTTTTTTGTTTTCATCCATATCTTTTTACTAGCTATCTCTCAAAAAGTTGTTATTGTTATTTTTGATAGGTTTGTCTTTTATCCTTCCTACTCATGATATAAGTGGGTTATACACTATAATTACAGCAATAGAGTATTCTGTATTTGTGTCCTTACTGTTACCATTGTGTTGTGTACCTTCAGAAAATGTCTTATTGTTCACTATACATTCTTTTCTTTCAGATTAAAGAACTCCTTTTAGCATTTTTTGGTAGGATAGGTCTGTGTTGATGAAATCTCTCAGCTTTTGTTTGTCTTGGAAAGTCTTTATTTCTCCTTCATGTTTGAAGGATATTTTTGTGGGACATAATATTTTAAGGTTAAGGTTCTTTTCCTTCAGCACTTTGAATATGTCATGCCACTCTTTCCTGACCTGTAAGTTTTCCACTGAGAAGTCTGCTGCCAGATGTATTGGAGCTCCTTTATATGTTATTTTTTTTTCTTTTTTCTTGCTTTCCTTAGAACTTTTTCTTTATCCATGACCTTTAGGAGCTTAATTATTACATGCCTTTAGGTGGCCTTGTTTGGGTTAATCTGTTTGGTATGCTATGACTTTCTTATACTTGAATATTGATATCTTTCTCTAGGTTTGGAAAGTTATCTGTTATTATTTCTTTGAATAAACTTTCTAGAAAGGTAGAACATTTGGGAGGTGATTGAGTCATGAGGGCTCTGCCCTCGTCAATGTATTAATCAATGAATAAATTAATGGAGTGATGAATTAATGGGTTATCGAGGAAGGGGTTAGTTATCAAGAGGGTGGGTCTGTTATAAAAGCCTATTTAGCTGCCTCTCATGAGCCCCCTTGCCATGTGATACCCTGTGCCAACTTGGGACACTGCAGACAGTCTCCACCAGCAAGAAGGCCCTCACCAGATGTGGCCGCTAGACCTTGGACTTTCCATCCTCCGGAACTGTAAGAAATAAGTTGCCTTCCTTTTTTTTTTTTTTTTTTTTTTTTTTTTTTTTTTTTTTTTTTTTTTTTTTTTTTTTTTTTTTTTTTTACGAATTACCCAGTCTTTGGTATTCTGTTATAGCAATGCAAAACAGACTAAGACAAAAATACATTTAAATGTACCCACAGATTTATTTTTTAAGAATCAGTACATCAAGTTAACATCCTCAGTAATTAATCTAGTAAACTGATATTTATGGATTAATGTTTGGTTTCCATAAGTGATTATTACAACCATTCTTCCTTAACATCCAGGCACATGCTAGCTATGTCAGGACCTCCAAGAGTTGAGGCTGAATCTTGCAAGTTTCAAGCAATTAGGCATTCAAATGAATGCTGTTCTAATATATGGATTTTAGCCTTTTATTTTCTTGCATTCTTTTTAGAAACAGGGAAACTCAGAAATTATTCTTCATTCAATAACAATAGCTTGAAAATGAATCTGTTTCTAACTGTGTGCCTTATCTACTCAAATCTGTATTGGAAAATTACACTGTAAATGCTTTGTAGGCTTTTTTTTCCCACTCATTTTCAGTCTCTCACAGTCTCTCACTTCTTAATCAATTCCTATTTTCTCAACACAGAGTGCATTGCCACCAAGCTATCAAATAGTAATTTTTTTAGAACTCAGATGAAACGAAAAAAATACCAACCAAACAAATAAACAAGAATGAAGCTCCAGGAACCTTCTACTCTGGTACCAGGATGCTAAGGCATCCATCTCTGCCACTGTGATGGCTGGATTCAGACAGGCCCCTGATAACGCTCATTGAAATTTTGTTAATTCAAGATTTTTTAAGAATCTAAAATGAATTTCCTATCCCTTGTCTTCAGAAAAGCCTGCAAATACCAAATCCAATTATGAGAGAGATTTAATTTCCCTTTTGGTCTATGACACAGTACAACAATTATCTGTGGATGTTTTAAAAAATTCATAAAGCAGGATTCTCTTGGTTCACACCAGATAAAGTCCCCAGGAAAGGAAGCCATAGTTGGCATCATCTTCTGACATTCATGCATGATTCAGCACCTCTAGACAACGATTCGGGAGAATCTGTTTTTCCATTACAAACCAGACTTTGTCTTCTTGCTAGAAACTGAAAGGATCAGAATTCCCAGCTTCTAAAGTGGCTGCCTCCCATGACACCAGCACCCAGAAGCAACCCAGAGACTCTTGCATGCGTCTCTTCACACCCTGTTCAGTGTCATTGCAGAGATGAGACGTCCAGGTGATTGACGAATTTCTCACTTGTCCTCTGGTTGCTTTTGCATCTGTTGATACAGCCTCTGTGTTTATATGCATGATTAGGTTGAGAATTCCTAGGTCAAACACCCACAGATTTTATCAAAAACAATCAATCTTATTTGACTGTCTTAACATTTTGGCTATTTTAGTTGTTAAGGCAACCGGATCTGATGAAGTCTTCACTTATCAATTTGATGTTCAGCAATTGTCTGTCATGGTGCTCAAGTTGGAGGGGGGGAAAGTAAAAATCAGCTGTCAAAACAGTCAACCCAATCCTGAATTTCTCTCTGACACCAGAGAGCATTGCTTCTCTTTCCCCCAACCTTTTTTCCCTCCTCCTCCTTCTTTCCTTGAATCTGTCCCTCCCACAAACAATTTCTCTCCTCCAGTGATGTTGATGAACGGTGGGGAAGGGAGATATTTTAGGTTTGCAAAAGCTTACATTCTCCTAAAAGGTTTCCCTTTCCTTTGTTTTAATGTTGATTATATTTTGCATTTGAGTAGTCCTCAAAGAATGGATATGTTGCATGCATGGAAAATGTTATCTCACTGGAGAAGTTAGGCAGAATGTCCTTTGCTTTCTCATTCAAGATGAATTCCAGTTTTCAGGGAGCACAGTTCCAAAGCCAGTGAGAGGCAGTTGGCTTGCAAAATACTTTCCTGTCCCTGAGCCTGCTCCAACCTCCTTGGAACAGAAGAGCTCTGAGTCTGGCCCTGGTGTGGGATGTGCTGGCTCTTCAAGTTGAGAAATGTGTTAGTAATTACTTTTTACTGCTGTCTCCATTTGAGTTTCCAGACTTCTTCCCTCCAGCCTGTGTTTCTCCACCCAGCTCCCTACCTCATTCCGACTGCTAATATAACCGTGGCTCCCTTCCTCGAGAAGCATTTGACCTTGTGCGAGAACTTGGCATCAACTTCTCTCCTCCTACTTCCCCAGAAGGGAAGCACTGGACTAGGATAATGAGTATGAGCAGGCAGCGCTGCCAGGCTGCTGCCTGTGTCCTCTGGGCTCCGGCTGGTACAACAGTAACCCCCTTTTTCTGGGCAAAAGGGCAGTGGCCACTAGTTGTCAAGAGACCTTGTTCAACATTTTGCTTCAAGATGGTGTTACCAGGGATGTGGACTGAGCCAATGAGCTCCTTTCATTGAAGGAACCTATAGGGAAAAATGTAGAAGCGATGAAACCTCCTTAGTTCACATATCCTTGCTTTGGATTTGAAAGAGCTCTGTTGACATGTTTTATGAAGAACGGCTACTCTGTGTTAATTTAGAATCTGGAAAGGGTTATAAGGAAACTAGGAATTGTTTAACCTGCTTAAGGGAACAAACTTTACAATCACTTCAGAAATGCCCATTTCTTCCTTCTGTTGATAAGCTGATTACATACCACTTTTATCTCCCCATTAATTAAGTCCCCAAGGACAAATGGTGAGTATAGTTTCATAATTGAAATGCCATCATATAGGTACTTGAAATTAATGCCACTTCAGTTCTTTAAAAATGCTCCACAATTCTGTGTTTTCTCTAATTCAGTCCAAACTTCCCTTATTACATTGAAAGAGTGGGGTACACCATACAGTTGTGTGAGTGTACGTTCTTGGGGTTTATAGAATATAACCATCTTTGTAAAATGCCTTGGATTATAGGGACTTGGTATACAGCTGGCAATCTATTGGGTAGAGATGGTGATAGAAACTATGGATGGGAACAGTGACTAGTCATTTACAGTACACATTTAACACAACTCAGACTATGGAGGGGGTAGGCATAGCACAAAATTGTGGATAATCTGCTCTGTCCCTCTATATATTGGACAGGGACAGGGTAGAAACTTTTAGGAAGGAGTAACTGTATGGATCGAAATAATAAGACCTCCAGGTATTCAGAGATTCATGTCCAGAGATGGGATTTCTCTGTATTGTTTCCCCCTCTCAGATAAATGAAGAATGGGACTGTTTTGCTAATAATGAGATTTTCCCCTGCCCCCGCTTTGGAGGACTAGTTTCTTAACTAAGCATAGGTTTTTCAGTGATGAAGTACAGTACACGTGGCTAGAAAGAGTGGATGTGGAGGCAAGAGTATCAGCTCTGGAGCTAACGGCTTCGCTTGAGTACTGGCTTTACCATCTATTAGCTAGAAGACTGTCGAAGCATAAATTTTAAGTCAAAAACTTGATGGTCATACAATATACAAAGAAATATGTTAAAATTTAATCATTAATGAGGGAAGCATTTGGATTTTAAAACCAGTTTCAGAATTGAAGAAACCAAGTATATATCATGATAGATAGACAGATAGATACATGACAGATACAGAAATGTCCTTTGAAATTATATTTTTTACCAGACAGAAATCATTTTCATTTTTATCAGACAAAAGCCTATGAGTTAACCACAACTTCATAGAATCTGTTCCTAATCAATAGTCAACGGGCAGTCAAAGGTGCATTCCCCAAGAGAATTAATAATCTATGAACTTTAGTATGATGTGGAGAGGACAGGTAGGCATCTTTCCTCACCTAATTTTCAGGTTTGGGGTAATTTTTCTTAATAGGACATAGAACAAGTTACTTCATCTCACTAAAATTCAATATTTTTATCTGA
Organism: Indri indri; assembly: GCA_004363605.1. NCBI lineage: Eukaryota > Metazoa > Chordata > Mammalia > Primates > Indriidae > Indri > Indri indri. The sequence continues at coordinate 441,504 of RJWJ010000041.1, forward strand.
AAAATAGGAATAACAATATCTACCTTACAGGTTGCTATAAGATTAATATAAAATTATATATCTAAAGCATCTCCATGTCCACCTAAATAACGATCAGAGAAAGGCTCTCTAAAAGAAAATGATGTTTATTTGGGAATAGAGCATTGCAACAGGAATACCCATGCATAGTAAACTAGGTAAGTATTCAGGAAGATAAAGGAAGACAAAGTGGTTAAAGGAAAAAAAAATGAAGATTGCATAGTTGTTTTGAGATAATTGCCCTTGGCTACAAAGATCGATAACAAGGGTGACACCAGTCTGAGGCTGGGTGGATAGTTGTTGGGCAGATGTCCTTGCAGAAGTATTTTTTTGTGTAAAGTTGTGATGGCCTTTGTATAAGGTTGTGATTTGAGAGGAGTCTTCTGTTGTAGTTACCAGGCACACAAGCATGAGAACCCTCTCTTCATAATCTTCCCTGGCTCTATTTCTCAGGGTGTATTTTTTAAATATTAGTGCCTTTCTTCTGATCCTGACAACTTTCACACCCACGATACCTCGATAAATGGTAATTCCCTTCTCTCCCTGTAGTCTCCTCATTCCATATTGTCTAACATTTTGCCAGTCAGATTTCTTTCAATTGGTGCTTTCACATATTACCAGAATAATGATAATTGATGGCTATGATGATGGCCCTGAGTTTCTTCACAGACTCTGCTTCATTATGGATAAAACTAAGTATTAATGTTAAGTGAAATTTATTATGGTCTAGTTTTTTTAAAAAAAAATTTCATTATCCATGGACCTTGATTCAGTTAAAACAAAATATCCAGTTAACCAAAACCATATTTTCCAGATTGTTAAGCATAAAAGAAAATTGTGGCATCCAGCCTGAGCAAGAGCGAGACCCCGTCTCTACCAAAAATAGAAAGAAATTAATTGGACAGCTAAAAATATATAGAGAAAAAATTAGCCAGGCATGGTGGCGCATGCCTGTAGTCCCAGCTACTCGGGAGGCTGAGACAGTAGGATTGCTCGAGCCCAGGAGTTTGAGGTTGCTGTGAGCTAGGCTGATGCCACGGCACTCGCCCCAGGCAAGAGAGCGAGACTCTGTCTCAAAAAAATAAAAAATAAAATAAAAATAAAAAAGAAAATTGTGGCAAAGGTTTGTACCTGGAACACCAACTTGAATTCAGAAGTACCTGTGTTAAGTGGTAGATTTGAACAAATGTCCTCTAAAGTTTCTTTCTATTCTTAGATTTTATAATAAGTAAGTAGAAAACGATACCAAAGAGAAAATAATATACAGAAATGAGAAAGCCCATGCGTTTTAGTACTCAGAAAAAAAGAATCACAATTCTATATTAAAAATAATGACTGTGGTAATGATATTTTTATTTCTTTAAAAATGTCTAATTATGAGCAATTTCAAATATTAATATACAGAAAATTTAAACACTCAGGTACCCGCTACCCAGATTTAACACATCTTAACACTTTGCCATCTACTCCCTCCCCACTCCCCCATCCTCCAAAAGTAACCATTATTCTAAAGTTGATCTATATCTTTCTTCAAGTGGTATCATATGTATGTATCTTATTCCACTCATCTTTTTTTCACTCAACATACAATTTTTGAATTTTATCTGTGAAGATACGTCTAGATCTACTTTACCTTGTGTTCTAAAATGTAATCATCTCACAATTTGTTGAACTATTTCTTTACTGAGTTTGTATCTTCAATGTTTTGCTCTAATAAGTCTGCAAAAACTATCTTTATGTACACAAAAGATTTCCTGGATTATAGGGAATACACACTTTATACCTTAGCGATATTGCCAAATTGCCCTCCAAAGTGATTATACTGATTTATCTGTCTACTGACATGCATATTTTGACTATGATTATGGCCATGTGACTTGCCTTTTTGATAAATTGGCTGTTGATTATCTGTGCCCATTTTCCTACTGGGTTGTATTTTTAATTAGTTTATGTAATATATATTCTTTTAACTTGAATGTAGTCAATTTTCCTCTCTTGAGAGGTAGTATGGAGCCTGAATGCCTGGGTTCAACTAACACCTCTTTTATGAGGATTATAACAGTAACTGCCTTATAGGGTTTTCGTGATGATTAATGAGTTAGTATATATTATATACTCAGAATATTGTGTAGTAAATAGAATAGCTTGATAAATATTGGCTTATCATCATTATATTTTACTTTATGGTTTGTGCTTTTTATGTTTCATTTAAGAAACATTTATCTACCCTGATATAAAAACATTCTCTTAAATTTTCTATTAAAAGTTTTAAAAATCTGCCTCTACATGGATCCATCTGGAATTTATTTTTAAGTGTGGTATGGGTAGGAAGTCTATTTTTTCTCACATAGAAGCCATTTCTTAGCAGTATTTATTGATCGTTTATCTTTTCCTCTTAATGCTACCTCTGAAATGGATTTCCAAATATTTGTGTTTTGACAATGGATTCTCCATGCTACTCCAACAGTCTCTTTGTCAACACCATACTGCTTTATTTACTATAGCTTTATGCTACATCTGCAGACACAGTAGCACAAGTCTTCCCTCATTATTAGTCCTCCACGTTACCTTATCTAGTCCTGGCCTTTTGTTCTTATACATGGATTTTAGGACTAGGTTGTCAAGTTCTGTGAAAAATTCCACAAGTTCACTGTGTATTTAAGGAAGTTTCAGTTACAAGGCTGGATTTCATCCTAAGAAAGTTCACTGGTACTACAAGTCAGGCAGCATGTTCTGTGGACAAAGCCCTGAACTAAGATTTGAAGATTTGGGTTATAATATGTAACTATGAGCTCCCTTAGATAAGCCTATTCATAACACTGGGCTTCAGTTTCCTCATCTGTAGAAGAGCCTGGATACTACTCAAAGAATAACCCCTGGAAGAGCTGCCTTAGCATCACCTGGGAGTTCCTTAGAATTGAAAATTATTAATAGAATCTGAGTCTCTGAAGACAGAACCTAGGACTCTATGTTTAACAAGCTCCCCAGGTGATTCTTAAGCAAGGTGTGATGCTTAATTTTATGTGTCAATTTGGCTAGGACACAGCACTCAGATACTTGGTCAAACATTATTCTAGATGTTTCTGTGAAGACATTTTTTAGATGAGATTAACATTTAAATCAGTAGACTTTGAGTAAAGCAGATTACCTTCCATGTGGGTAGGCCTCATCCAGTTGATTAGAGGCCTTAATTAAAAAATAAAAAAAAGGCTGACTTTCCCTGGGGAAGAGGAAATTCTGCTAGCAGACTGCCTTTGGACTCAAACAGCAACACTCTCCTGGGTCACCAGCCTACCCTGCAGATTTCAGACTTGCCAGTCTGCATAATCACATGAGCCAATTCCAATTTCATAAAATAAATCTCTCTGCATATACATATATACATATCCTATTGGTTTGGTTTCTCTAGAGATGCCCAATTTTCTGTGTTTTCTTGTTTAGGAAAATATACTGTAAAGAAAATAAACTGTTTATGTTGAGTGGGTGAGTTAAGGAGAACAGAAATTTTATTTTCGCAATGAATTAATTTAAGTGTTCCTTTTAAATAAGGAGTTCACTTGGTAATTCATTTATAAATTTCTATATGCTTGACAGAAAAATTATCAGCAGGGGACTGAAATGTTAGAGCTAAATACCCATTTAAGGCTGAATCATTAATGAAAATAAAGTATCTCTGAAATAAAAATGTAAGACAATATAAGCTTCTTTTAGCAAAATATTTGATTTCCCTATACAATTTACAAAACTTTTTTTTTTGTAAAGTGAGGCCATAGCTACAAGTGTAGACATAAGCTCTGTACCCTCATTTGCCTGGGCCCAGAAAGAACTTTGTGGGAGAAATTAGGTCCCAGGGATGTGAGAGACCTCACTGTATTAGTCAGGGCTCTCCAAAGAAACAGAACCAGTAAGATATACAGTATATGGATATATAAGAGGGCATTTATTATGGGAATTGGCTTACATGACTGGAGGCTGAGAAGTCCCGTAATATGCCATCTGCAAGTAGGAGAACCAGGAAAGTTGGTGGTGTAATTCAGTCAGAAGGCCGGAGGTGGGGTGGGCACTGGTGTAAGTCCTGAGTCTGAAGCTCCAATGTCAGGAGCTCCAAGAGAAGAAGGGTGACCCAGCTCAAGAGAGAGAGAGAGAATTCACTCTTCCTCCACCTTTTTGTTCTATTCAAGCCCTCAATGAATTGGATGATGCCTGCCCACCTTGGTGAGGCCCAGTCTTCTTTACTCCGTCTACTGATTCAAATGCTAATCTCTTCTGGAAACCCCACCTCAGACACACACCCCAAAATAATGTTTTACCAGCTATCTGGGCAATCCTTAGTCCAGTCAAATAGACGTGTAAAATTAGCTGTTACACCTACAGCTCAATAAGAGGGGAGATTGAGCATATGGAGCTCTAGACTTTATGTACTCCCCACCCATATACCTGGGGTGGGTAGAACAGTTAGGACAAAAAGATCTAGGGCAGGGTTGGGGAACCTGTAACTTTAAGGCCACATGTGCCTTCTAGGTCCTTAACTGCAGCCTTTGACTGAATCCAAGTTTTACAGAGCAACTCCTTTTATTTTTATTAATCCATTTTCGTTCATCTTTTATATTTTTATTTTATTTTTTAAATGAACATATTTGAAATACCAAAGGATAAAATAAGTTTCAATGAAGTAATCCTCCCAGATTGACAGGCACAATTAGAACACTAGTAAGCCATAAGGGCTAAATTGACGGCTGCAATGCTCATGATTTAGTTCTAACTTCCCCCACCTGACTGGTGCCACTGTAGCAGGAGGCTGGTTGTCGAAAGTTTATGCAGGTTGAGTACACCAGTCTGTTACCAGCTTTTGACAACAGTGCGCTGTGTTTCTGTTTGAAGTGGAATTTGTCAATAGTTGCATGGCTCGACAGTATTTTTTAATTCTGTCTGCTTAACAGCCCATCATGTCAAAGAAGACCCAGAGAATGCTGATGGAAGAAAACAGATTTTTTTAATGAGGATTGAGAATTGCAGTATTATCTTGTTTTGCTAAAGATAAGATGATTTGCTTGCTTTGCGATATTGCAATATCAACATTAAAGAAATTCAATGCTCACCAGCATTATAACACTCATAAGGACCACAAATATTTTGAATTAGAGGGAGAGGTGCAAAAGGTTGTATTGCAGAAATTAAAAGATGAAAATCAAAAGCAAAGATAATTCTTTCAAGCAGCAATAAGACCTGAAAATAATGCCACTGAAGCAACTCTTATTTACTCAAGAAAAAAGGGAACCTATTTAGTGATGTAGAAATTGTAAAAGAATGCATTGTTGAAGCTGTAGGATGCTTAGACCCCAATAACTTTTCAAAGTATAAAGAACTGCCTCTTTCAAGGGGAATCATAACTGATTGGCAGCATGAATTTTCAACTTAACAGAGCAACTTCATGTAATACTTCAAAAGGAAAATAAATATTATTCAATCACTTTGGATGAATCAACTGATACTACTGATTTGGCGTAGGTTTTATACTTCATTCGGGTCATAATAGAAGATGTTCTTTGCTACAAATAGCTATTTGCTTTGGGCACTCTTGGGAGCAAAACATGGGGAATAGATATCTTCAACAACTTGCAAGATAAGTGTTGTGAAGTTGGACTGAATTTGGTAAATTTAGTGAGTGCATGTACATAGGGCACACCTTCCATGACAGGAAAACATGAAGGGTTTATTGCATAGATTAAAAAAAGTACTAAAAGATCCAGATGCTCTCATTTCTTTTCATTATAAATATCTTGCATCTGCAAAATCTCTGTGCTAAAGCTACTATTTTAAGTGACACTTCACAACAAGTTATAAATATTGTTAACTATATTCATGCAAATGCAACATGGCATCCTCCATTTCGTAACATGCCAAAATTGAACCATGAGGTATTCAGTGTGGATTTGCCTTATCATTCTAAAGTGCATTGGCTATCACATGGACAGGTGTTAGCCAAAATGTTATCTCTATGAGAACAGATAGTTAAATTTTATGAACAACGGAATCAACAATGTGAATTATTGAAAAAAGATTTCTATAGGAATGCAGCATTTCTGTGTGATATGTCAAATCAAAACGACTTGAATGTTTCTTTGCAAGGAAAAACTAAGTCTATATATCATATGTGGCAAAAATATTCAAGCATTTCAAAAAAAGCTATTTCTTTTCAAGACACTTCTTCAAAAGGAAATTTCGGATGAACGTTTTCCCCAGTTAGCCAAGGTCATGGATGAGCAGGATTATATACGCGAATCATTTGAAGAATACACAACTGTTGTAGACCTATTAATTGGAGAATACAATGAAAGGTTCACTGACTTTGAGAATCATGACATCACACTCAAATTGGCACTTCAGCCTCACCTAGTTGATATCACCAAGGCACCCAAAGAACTACAGATGGAATTGACTGAGCTCTCAGTAGGTGACATTTTAAAGTCATTGTTTGATGCTAAGAAAGATTCAATTGAAATATGGAAAAATGGGGTAGAATACCCACACCTTTGCAACGTGCCCCCAAAATGCTTTCTTGCTTTTCAACCACTTATTGCTATAAATCTACATTTTCCTACCTAATCCAAATCAAGACACCCTTAAGGTCACAAATGACTGATACTCATCTAGAGGATCAACTGAAACTGCAGACATCCATGCTACAACCAAATATTCAAACAGTTTCCAATAAAAAAGAGACAAAACGAAGTCAGTAAAAGGTTAGTTAACTTTAAACAGTTTTCATTTTTTGAAATTATTAAGTACATAATAGATTTTTACAAAATAATGTACATTTTTAAGCATATCTAATTGAAGTTTCTTGAATGCAGCCTTATTTGACTATAGCTAAATCAATGGAGACTTCCAACATGAAAAGCTTCCCCACCCCTGATCTAGGGTAAGAGCACAGGACAAATTTCTAGTGTGGGGCCAGGCATGGTGGCTCATGCCTATAAACCTAGTACTTTGGGAGGCAAAGGCTGGAGGATCTCTTGAGGCCAGCAGTTCAAGACCGGCCTGAGCAACATAGTAAGACCCCATCTCTACAAACAAATTAAAAAAAAAAAATTAGCCGGGCATGGTGGCACGTACCTATAGTCCCAGCTACTCGGGAGGGAGGCTGAGGCAGGAGGATCGCTTGAGCCTGGGAGTTTGAGGTTGTAGTGAGCTGTGATGACACCACTGTACACCAGCCTGGGCTACAAAGAGAGACCCTGTCTCAAAAAAAAAAAAAAAAATCTATTATGTAAGCATTTTGAGGTAGTGGAATATGCTCTGCACAACCTGGATCTAAACTCCCACCCAGTAAGTCAATGACCTTTGTGGTCCTTACAAGGTCTAACACTTGTTTCTAAATGTACAAACCTACCTATTACTATCAAAGAGATTTTGCTGACTTGAACTCAGTAATGGATCAGGCCATAGTGAGTAACTGGTGGATTTAGAAAAAGAAAAATAAAAAGAGCCCCTTTCCAACTGGCAGATCCGTTTTCTCACTGTGTGAAGCACAAAACACACAAAACCATGACACTGCTTATAACAACTGAGAGAGTTTGCAGAGAGTGAAAGCTGATCCTGTTGTGTAGAATCTAAGTGAGGACAGACACTTACAACCCTTTATCTTGACTGAAAAGTTTTCTGTGTTTTCAAATGGCTCTGGGTTGTCTGGGGCTAAACCAGGACCTTAGGAGAAAGTAGATACAAACTCTCCTGCCAGGGTGAGGAGTCTGCACGAAGTCAGTGGGAAGGAGCAGCACCAGGAACCCCGCATGAATATTTATAAGGGAAAATACGTTAGAGGAGCTTAAAGAACCTCTATCCCCAGCCCTCCAAGAGACAAAAGAAATGTCCAAGAGAGACAGCTGATTGCATTTTTTAAGCTTCTGGTATTTTTAAATCTATTATTTTTAAATGTCACCTCTCCTTACAGCATCTGAATGGGGAGTTTCACATATACGCTGCCCATCCCTGCCTTTATCAGACGTACTCTTAGGGACCCTGTCGGGAAACTTTCTTTTGAGTTTAGCAGTCTCAAAGGGAAGTCAACAAAGCCTGCGTGTTTCAGAAATGCATATGCGGTCATTAAAATAGCTGTCCGTTCTCCCAGAGTGCCTCCCATAAAAGCATTTTAATTCTCTGACCAAAATGTAGTTCAGCCTTTATTCCGCAAAGCCAATTTGTTTATGTTTCCACGTTCAATCACAATCTATTTGTAAAACCTATTTAGACTCAGAGTCACATAGCCAGAAATGATCATGCTCTAATTTCCTTATTAGAGAGATTCTTGTTGCAGCTGGCAGCTTGATTTGACTGCTCCCAGAGGCTGGAGCGACATGTTCTTAACCTCGTTTCTCGATTTTGTTCATCTCTCTCTCTCTTTTTTTTTTGGGGGGGGGGGTGGGGGGGTTCTCCAATATACAATTACTAAACCAAAGAGGAATAATTCCCGACATTGTCGCTAAGATGGAGGTGAAATAAGAGACTGCCACCTTTTTATCTGTCAAGAAATGAACAAAATTGGGCAACTCATAATATCTGCAGGAGTGAAAGGAAAGAAATGTTCACAAAACACTCCATGACAAGAAAGATGCTTTAGGATTCAGGTAAAAGGTCAACTACTTCAAAGGACTTGGAGGAATGGTGTTTGCTGGATAATTGAATTGAAATCAAAGCAGATGCTAATGAAGCATTCAAGAAAAATTCACATTTCATCTACTTTTTTTTTTTTTTAACAGATTTTTCTTTATAAAACAGTGAGTCTGTTGTTCTGACACAGCAAGATATGTCTTTTCAAGATAATTTAAAAGTTCTCTAATGATGCAGGGTCTTGAAGTATCTCAGTGTTTGCTGCATCAGTTGGTGAAGTCTTACTCATCCTTTAAGGTCTGGTTCAAACGACATTTATGAAGCTTTTCCCAATGTCTCACTATTTTCTTGATGTAACACAGCCATTTGTTTTACATTGTGTTATAGATTTCACTAGCCCAAGCAGAGGATGCTATGAAAACTGCAAAGATGTTCCCATTTAATTTTAATGGTGGTTAAAGTAATGTCATATCATAAGGGTCACTCTCATAACAGATTTTCAATTGCCCAAAGACCTTGCCTACCATCTTTCTAAAATTAAACTAGATTGAGAAGTGACATGGTCTACTAAAAAGTCAGAATCAAATAAATATGTAACATTTGTCGCTCAGCACTAAGCTTGTTCTCCAAGAGTCTGAAGTATAGAGAATCAGGCAAAATGACATGCTCCGGATCTCAAAAATTTGGAGTTTTAATTTGAATTGGACAATTCTACTCCATACACACACACACACACACACACACACACACACACACACACACACACACACATATATATATTTTTAAGGAATTGTCTTGTATGACTATGCAGGCTGAGAAGTCCCAAGATGTACAGTCAGAAACCTGTGGACCTAGGTGAGCCAATGGAGTAGTTCAGTTCCAGGCCAAGTCCGAAGGCCTGAGAACCAGGAGAGCTGGTGGTAGAAGTCTCCAAACAGGACAAAGCTGATGCCCCAGCTCAACAGTCAGGAGGAGTTCCCCTCTTACCCAGCCTTTTTGTTCTATTCAGGTCTTCGGTAGACTGGACAAAACCCCACCAAATTAGGGAGGGTGATCTACCAATTCAAACGTTAATCTCATTTAGAAACACCCTCACAAACATACCCAGAATAACGTTTGACCAAGTATCTGGGCCCCTCATGGCCCAAGGTGACATCACACTAATGATCACAACTACCCCGCCAGCTCCCCTTACGTGAATGCTTGGCAGGCATTGTCAGAGACACTGGCAAGCCACAGACATGAAATCCCCAGAGATTATCAAAGCCCTCTTATTTTTAGCCATTTTTAGGGTTGCCAGATACAATATTTCCATTTGCTAAATCTAGCAACACTACCGTTTTGTTTAGAACCTGCCTAAAATGTTTTACATGCTTTCCAGATGCCTTCAACATTTTGTAATTTTAATATTTTCTGCATGTTTCTGTGATTCCTATATTGCGCTTTTTATACAATGCTCTTTATTGATGTTTACTGATGTGTTTCCCCTGCATTGAATGGTTCCAACTGGCAAAGTTTTTGGAATATCTATATGAATGTGTATGTATGTGTGTACACACACACACACACACACACACACACACACACTCCTTCTTGCCAGCTGGCACTGCTTTACTGTCAGAATGCTTGTCAATAGCATCTTGACCCACGTCTGTCCAATTTACTCTTTCTGTTTTTAGTGTGACTATGTTAGAATTTTGTCTAAGATAAATGACCCTAAATAACAATTTGAAGGACTAATCTATGAGTAAAAATGGTGGATTTTGTGATATTTATTTTGACTGCTTGTAGAAATGTTTCTGGGCTCCTGGTTCTTGATTGTGTTTGGCTGGGCAATACCTGTATAGTCAAGTGATCTCTCAATCAGAGAGGTGCTATATACAATGTTGTTTCTCTCAATATTTGCCCATTTTGTTTGTGTGTATGCGTATGCGTACATGCCTGCAAGCACACACACAAACACACACATTGCATAGTTATTTCAAAGCTTTTATGCCCTTAAAAATTTATCTATCTGAGCATTGTCTGTTCTAGTATTTAAACTCCTAGATGACAGGGAACAATTTTATTGAATTCACTTGACATCCCAGCATTACTCATCAGCTGGGCTTAACTAGCGCTCTCTGTTGGTGTTAATTCCCTATATGTCCTTGATAGTCAGCCAAGGACCCAAGGTCCGGAAGCACAGGCATAGCCAGGGAGCTTGTTAGAAATGCAGAATCAAAAAGCCCTTCCTAGATCTACTGAATCAAAATCTGCATTTTAACAAATCTCCGAGTGATATTCCTATGCACATTGAAGTTTTCAGACTATAGTGTGCATCAGAATCCCCTGGAGGGCTTGTTAAAACACAAGTCGCTGGGCCCGCCCCCAGAATTTCTGATTCAGCAGGTCTGGGATAGAGTCTGAGAATTTGCATTTCTGACAAGTTCCCAGGTGGTATCCCTAGGATACTGCTGGTGTTTGGACCATGCTTTTGAGAGCCTCTGAACTAAAGGAAACATAATAACAGAATTGGCAAAAAAAATTTCAGTGGCTTAATAACCAGAGGTCTGAATTTTAGCTTTTATTCTTCAAGCTGTGTGACCTTGAGATGGTCTTCTTTGCTCCCTGTGTCTCTTCTTCTCCGGGTAAATAAGATAACCTGAGGATCAAGTGGAGCCTCTCGCTTGCCTTCTCAATGTCTATTTACATGGTTGCTTTCCCCTCCCTGAAACCAAGAACCGTACTATAATTATCATTTGTATCTTCAATAAAACCATAGAAGTCTCTTTCAATGAATAAATGAGCAAATAATAAAGAAATGAATCCAAGACATGAGATGATTTTGATAATGTTTTTAAAATCAAAGTTATTTTTATTATTGTTGTATATAGTACCTGGTTCTTTCAGATCGTTGATAAATTCCTATAGTTTCTAGGACACTGACAACAACAGCAATAGCAACAACACTCATATGGTGGTAAGATTGGGCTAGATGCAAAAAATAATAATTGGTGAAGAAGACATATTCAAAATATTGAACTCATGCAAACTGGAAGACACCAGCAGGCAGGATTTGATGTGGTTAGGGAAATGAGGATTGGAGCAATAAAACCAGACTCAAGGCCAGTCAAAAATTCCAGCAAACTGGCAGCCAACTTCTTTACTGGTGGTGCTGCTGCCTGGGTGAGTCAGAGGGCTTTGAGATGAATCCTGCAGTTTCGAGCTTAGCAATTTAGCTTTCTTTTGGACAGAGGCTTTGGAGAAATGAGCGATCGTGGGAAGGACAGCCGGATCATCCCAAGCCCCGTCTGTGCCAGGTTCCTCTTGGTTCCTTGAATGACCTTCAGGTGCAATTCAAAGCTGCAAGCCAGGCCTAGGCTTTCTAACTCTCATTCCACAGATCCTGCTACTTCCAAGGCACTCAACCTGGCTTAGAATCCTTCCTTTCCCAGTGGACCAAGTGCACAAGGCATGACCCTAGGAAAGTTTCCAACTTCTTTGTCATCTTGGGAGCTGTGAAAACTTTCCCATAGGCCACAGCCTTACCACATCAGATTGCAATAAAAACAAGAAGCAAATGTTTCTCCCAGTACCAAGAGAATATAGCTTGTACAAAGGAAGATTTAATCAACAGCTCTATACGTAAGATTATGAGCAGCTGAATGTGATCTGGAACTGGCAATATCATTTTTATTAAGAGGGACTAGATGCCCTTGGTACTTCGGAACTCAAATCTGTTTCCTTCAGAAGTTTCATTTTCCCCTGCCTTGTACATCTGTCACCTACTTGCTTGCATTGATTTTTTTTCTTTAAGAAAAAATCAGCCTATAACTAGGCTACAATGTGGTAGAGTTTAATTAATGTTCAAAAAGTAGTTAGAATTTCTTTGATGAAAGGTGTTGGCTGCCACTCAAAGTCTTACAGTACTATTTTCCTAGTGTTTGTTAAGGTTTTAAAGTAAAATAAAATTCAACTGTATCTAAAACACTGCTGATGGGTAAGGTTTTATTCAATAAGTTAAAGGAAATAGCACATTAGAATCACTTAAGCACCCGGGTGTATCTGTAATATTGTTAAACTATAACCCAACATGTCTACAGGAGGAAAAAAAAAAAAGGTTACAAAGCCCAGAAAAGTGATATCAGCTTTTTACCAACAGATAATTGTAATGTCAATTGTGGTTCCCTGACAGGTATGGCAGTAAGATTACCAGGAATCAGAACCTGGTGTTTTAGGCAGTTAACATGGGAAAGTTTAATATAGCTACTACCTGTATTTGAATTTGCACTTGAGATCAGCAAATAAGGAACAGAACATTTAAGCAGAGCAAAATGTGGGTGTAGCAGACAGAAACATCTATATATTTATGTATGCAAATTAGTATATACATTTGACAGGTTTCAAATTATTTCGAATGGCTTTTCCTTCTTTCTGATGACACTGAAATGTTACAATCTCCAGCCTTTAATACTTCTCTGAGAGCTACTCAAGCACTTCCTCAATGCACACGTACTCTTACTTAAGGCACAATTCTAACAAGTTTGGTTAGCTGGTTTCTAAAGCCATGGCACGTTAGAGGTAACAGGTTAGCTAAGGAAGCAGGGCTGGTATGGACAGATGCCCTGATACACCAGAGTGACACAGACGTGCTTGCCAGGTACTTTGTTCAGCAGTCGATCCAGTCATAATGTTCACTGTACACATGTCTGTCCAGCTTAGTCAAGTGGCTGGTGAGCCATCTGGCCAGCCAGTCAGTCAGCAAGTCAATGAGTCCTTGTCGTCTGCCTGTGTCCTGTTTAAAGCACTGTCCTGGATTTGTGCCATTGCTAAACCTACACATCCTACCACATCGTAGCCCAGGTGGTGCACTGACAGCAGTTGCTGAGCAGTGTCTTTCAAGGACCTGTGGGTGTGGCTCTGAGTCCTGCCGTGGAGTGCACTGATTTGGTGTGCAGGCTCGGAGTTCAAATCCTCACTCCCACGCCCGCTGCTAGCCAGGTAATCCTGAGCCAGTTACTCACTCTTTCTGAGTCTGTTTTCTCATCTGTAAAACATGAATTATAACAGAACCTAACCCAAAGGGTTGTTAAGAGGATCACATGAGATGACATAAGGAAAGCACTTAGCACATTTAGGAAGATTGATATAGGAAACACTTAGGGCTAGAAAGGATCTTGGCAGTCGACGGATCCGCATATCTCATTTTGAAAATGAGGAAAATGAGTTCCAGAGAGGTTAAGTATAAAGACCAAATATTGGAAGAACAGGAAATTTGATGAAAGAAAAGAAAAACAACTGCATACCTAATGTATACCAGGAACATCACAATTACTATTATAGTTGATCCTCAAAAAGTTCTTTGAGATATTATCTCTGTTTTACGGAAGAAGAAAGCTCAGTGAGGTCCAGTAAGTGTGCAAGGCCACACGGTCAGCACGTGCTAGAACTGGGACACAAACCTGGGTTTGTCTGACGCCAAAGTCCACGTTCATTCCTCTCGCCCACTCTGTCTCAATGTAGGAGGAAGGATCCCTATTTTTTAGGTAACCTACTTGATATTGGGTATGAAATGCTTAAAACAAATCAGAACACTCCATAGCTGTTATTCCTGGAGCTAAATCTCTTTACTTGTATCGTGGAGGTGCCCAATGGGACATTCACTTTTTAGCTGAAATCCCAATATTAAAATGTTTCTTTCTAGCAAAGGCAGGGAAATGTGGCTCTTTTCACAGCCTTAATGTGGCAGAGAATGCTAATGGAGGAGAGAAACACAGGGCAGGGAGGGCACAGTTCTGAGCAGACAGAGTCACAGTGCCACGTAAACAAACCCAGAGAGAGGCATCTCTTGGCAATTAGAGACAGGTATTGTGCAGAAGGCACTGGGCGAGCCGATCTCCATAGAAATCTACAGACAAAGACTATATCTAAAGGGAAATCTGAACAATTACATTAGCAGAGATGGGAATAATCTCCAGATAGTGACAGGGAGTCGCCATCATTCCAGGACAGGCCGCCCATGGCAAAAACAGTGTGGGATCCACAGCAAGGACCCGCAGAGTCCGACAGCAGAGAAGCCTGCCCGTATGCAAACTGGAACTATTCCCTTAGCCACAGAGGGAACTGGGAGTTTTCATTGATCCACATCCACTATGTGTTCTTTGAGGAGATGGCTGTAATTTATCACATGGGATTGGAAACCACACTGCTGGATTTGAATTACAGCTCCAGCGATTGAGAGCCATATGACCTGGGGCAGGTTACCTAACCTCTCTGTGTACCTCAGTTATAAAATGTTTACTCCTTTATAAAATGTGTTGAAAAATGTGTTTCCCCATTTATGAAATGGGTTGAAAACTTGTACCCACATCATGGGGTTATTGGGGGAATTAGTAAGTGCAAGAATGGCAATTAGAATAGTTTCTGGCACATAGTGAGAGCTTAATAAAGCTTAGCTGTTAGTATGACCTTATAGAGTTGCTTACAGGAAAAGATGAGGTAGGATTCATGCCGGTCACATGGTAAGCACTTGATAAATGTTTGCTATTATTTTGTGCTTGATGTATTTATCATGCACAGGCTTGTTGGATGTTTGTTGTTGAATTCATCAAGTCCCAGGTTAATCCATTCGGATATAATTATAGATAGATATCTGGCCTACTTGGACCCTACCTGACCTTTGCCACCAAGATTCTAGTACACAGAACAGGCAACTGGGAAAGTGCCAACTCACCCCCGCTCCCCAACCCACTGCGGAGAAGGCTGTTCTAAGAAGAGATTTCTATCTGGTGTCTGCAATGCAATCCACCAATAAGAGATTATGTGCAGTTTCTTTTCCTGATAACATTGCTAAGTAAAGGACACCACACACAAATCAGGATTTAGCATTCTTTCCTGAGAAATCACATGGATTAACGGCCATCAAAGCATCTATATGGCACCAGATCCTTTCCCATGAACCTCTTTCAAAATTCTGCCACAGAAAGTAAGTGCTGACTTGCAGCTTCTTGGTGTGGTGAGCCCTAATAATGCCATGAGAGGATACTTTATTTTAAAGAATCATAACTGATCCCAATAGGCAAAAGCCAAAAAGGAAAGAGTAGTGAAAAGTATCCAGAAAATACACTGACTGTCTTTGCACCAGTCAAAGACAGAATGAGGTTCACCTAAAGGCCACCCTTTGACTGGTGATTTACATGCTCTGAGTTCAGTAATAAAGTGGCCATGGGGAAAAACTCACTAACAAAAATATTGCTTTCTCTGCTGCCTGGCTGGGGAATGCAAGAAGCAGTGTGATCCCCGAGGATAGTAGTGGCATGCGGGGTGGGCGTGGAGGGGTCAGGGAGGAGAGCCAGGATACAGTGGCTCCACCTTAACCCAAGAAGCATTGAAATTATCAAGAAACAAAGGGAGGCTTGGTACCCTGAGGTCTGTGATAAGTAACGCAACAGAAAATGTGCTGTTTCCACCAGCCTCTTCAAACCTACTAAATCATCAGCCCAAAGGCAAAG
The DNA here is from genome assembly GCA_004363605.1 of Indri indri. Taxonomy (NCBI): domain Eukaryota; kingdom Metazoa; phylum Chordata; class Mammalia; order Primates; family Indriidae; genus Indri; species Indri indri. The sequence continues at coordinate 457,625 of RJWJ010000041.1, forward strand.
CATTCGTGATACTAAATAACCCAGTCTTAAATGTCCAGTGTGAGGTTTGCTTATTTGTTTTAAAGAAGCAGATTTATATTCTCAGGCTGTGTTTATGTGCAAGTGCTTTGGCTATTTTCAGTGACATGCAGTTGAATCAAATCAAATCAGAAGGGTTCTTGGTCAAACAACCTGTTGGATCTGAGTTGTGCACTTTTCTCAGAACCTTCCCACGTGTGGACAGCAGCCTGGCTGCCGGCCAGTCAGGGGGTCCCTTGCCCAGCCAGGCCATCCACACATCCCTGCAGAAGTCTCCAGTGGAGACCTAATTTAAAGTGGTTACCAGATGACCAGATGAAGCCACTCTGTCCCAAACACAGAGAAACTGGGGGCTGAGTCTTCAGTTTGACATAACTGTCCGCCACTTTGATTCCCTCTGGCAGGAAAAGTGAAAATGAAATTTGTGCATATCTTCCTTTTGACATAATGAAGTATTTCATAAACTGAAAATCTTGGGACCCAATTACAAAGGCCAAATTGCTACTTTACTCACTTAGATAAATAGCTATGGTCTCATCGATCTTGCAGTTTCTAATTTACCTTATCTCGTGGATTCCTCACAACGCTAGGGGGAAAATATTTGTTCTAGCCAGGGATCTGTTGGTTGCAGGTAACAGTAGCTCAATTCAGCCCAGGAAAACAGAGGGAGGGGAGAGATCATTGCAAGGTTGTAGCACAGTCTCACTGGAAAAGCTGAACAATCAGGCTTCAGGACAAACAAAATCGACGTGGCTCTGGGACTGGTCACTCTCTCCTTCTGCCCCTCCCTCCCTTGAGTCAAATGTCCAAAGGTCTGAGCTGCCTCCATTTGAGCAGGATCACATGGTTAGAGCACAGAGATGCCCAATTACTAGGTGCTAAGGAGAAGGGCAGATTGCCATAGAGGTGGATACAAGCAAAGGATTACCCCAAACAATTCGAATCAAGTTCACCATTAATATGTCCATTTGTCACATAAGGAAACTGAGGCACAGAAGAGTCAAGAGGGTTGAATTATATAGCAAGTGGCTCAGGCCTTCTGAGAGCATGGGTGTTGTATTCACACAGATTTAACTTTAAATCCTATAGCTCACCTGCTGTTAGATGCTGGGCAGGTTATTTAATCTCTAGTCTTTAATTTCTTTGCCATCAAAATAGGCTCATGTCAAAGGCTGGATTTTAGGATTAAATTAAATGAGATAATTTATTTAACCTATCAAATTTCATGCCTGGAATATAACAGCACACACAAAAAAATAATAGCTTTTCTCTCACCTCCAAAACCAGGTCCTAAACAGCATCACAGTTTTATCACCGAATTACACATGGTCTTTTGATGTTCTTCTTCTACATCTATGTGCTGCCACTCCCAACGACTGCCAGCTCCCTGGGACCATGTCTCATTTCTCTTGCATCAGACGCTGAGCTGACTGAACACATTGGCAGTCTCTTCAAATTCTTGGAATTAAACTGGCTGAATCAGTTTGCATGACACTTCTCCTTCCAGCAAATCCCCTAAGGACTATGCACCATCTTTGTGTTTCATTGTGTCTCTCTCAGGCTATTTGCTTCTCTGGGGCCTTAACCTATTTTTTCCCCCTCTTTTCCCTTCTCTCTTTCTTTCATGCAGCTCCACCTGGAGGCCAGTGGCATGAGTTTGCCATGAAGACAAATTTATTACAGCAGTAAAATGCCCCCCATTCAAGAGCTGTTCAACTCCAGATGAAGAGAAGGGATCCTGAATTCTACTTCTTGGTTATGTGATCATGAGATTTCTTTGTTGCAAGTTAGGAACAGTGGGGTGGAGAGCAGGAAATCTTTATGCCACAGGGAAGAACTGGGTAGCATTTAGAGTGGAGGACTACTTTCAAAGCTAGTGCTCATATCATATCAAATAGGGAGTGGATAATTGCTTGACCAAAGATGTCTTCACATAGTCATCTTACAAACCTCCCTGAGTTATATGCGAAGTCTAGGTATCAACAAGGTACTCAAAAATCTCCTAGACAAAGTTCTGACTTTAATGGGAAATATACCATAAGGATGCATTAAAGATAGGAACAGGCAGGGGAAGAAACTCATATTTGACATACTATCACGTGCCTACATTGAACTAGGCACCTTACATACAGTATCTGATTTCTCTAGCAACTTTTCAAGATTGGTAATATTATTCTGATTTCACAGATGAGAATTACCAAAGTTAATTGCCTTAGGCTATGCAATTAGTGAGCCCCCCACCCCCCCAGCAAGGGGGCTGTCATGAGGAAGATACCAAGTAAGTCTTGCTTCCCAAAACTGTTTATTCTTTAGGCAATGCAGTTTGACCACCATTGGCTGAGAGAGAAGACTGGTTGCCAAGGCGACTGGATGAGTAGAACAGAAAGAAGGAATGGAGTCATTTAGAAACCAAGCCACTGGGTTGACCATGATTCCAATGGAAAGCTTTGCACCACTAGTTTGGAGCCATAGAAAGACCATTTGGATCAGGCAAAATCATTAGCACACGGGCTTTTTGAACCAGATTGAACTGAGCTCTACCCTTTATTATGTGTCTTTGGGGAAGTTAACCTTACTAAGTCTGTTTTCTCACTTGTCAAAAAGGAAGATAATATTAGTATCTACCTCATAGAACTTGTGAAGATTAAATGCAATAGTTTTCACTTTGCTCATAAAGTATGTGCATGCCTGGTTTGTAGTAAGTACTCCAGAAACATTAGCTATCATCAATAGTGCATAATTTTAAAGAAACGGCAATTTTTTATTACTGGAATTTCTAGAAGGATGATAAATAGACATCCTTCCTTAATAAAGAGATGTGATTCATTTACAAATAGCAGCACACATTTGCATATAGACAATGATGTGATAATATCCTTAAATATAGTTTGTTCAGTTTGTTCTTTTAAGAACTTAAGAACACACTGCTTCCCACTGATCCTGAACACCACCACCCCTTACTTGTTTACATTGTTAAATTGCTTAGCAACCTCTCTTCTAGGCTTGAGTAGAGACACAAAATTTCAATCAAGAGCAAGACAAAATATCACAAATCTTAAATAAATATGTTACTATCATATTAAATATTAACTATAAAAATCACATTTGTTTTAACCCATCAAACTCACAATTTTGACTTTCTGCAAATTCAAATGTTTTTTCTTTCCCCATGTGAGAGGTGAGGGTTGACTGAAGTAGCTCAGTGTGCTGGTGGCAAGGTAAGAGGTGTCTTGGGAAGGGATGTGTCTCTCCACTCTCTGTTCCAGAGTTCCATCTTGTCATTATCTTGCACTGTCTCATCCCTTCCTTTGACACTCTGAACTAGCTCAACAATTATAGAGGGGAAAAAAGCAACAATGATAAACTCTTCCTGGAGAAAAGGATAGAAACATTTACTTTTATGTTTTCAAAGGACACAGACCCAGTCTTTTTCTCAGTTGCTGTTAAGTGGAGTAATTCAGGAGCCTGCAACACCTAATCCCTGAAATTCCATCAGCTACTAGTATCCCCCCGCCAAGGGTAATATTCTCAGATTTCTAATATCAGCCCTTCTTACCCTATATGTTACCACCCTATTTGCCTCACCTGTAACCTTCCCCAGAGGAGCTCTTATCATTGGCAAACCATTTTAAATCCTGTTTGCAAACAAGGTAGAAAAAAAAGATATAAACAAATGTTAAATTTAATGATTGACTCAAAAGACCTGAGTCTTGGTTTTCCAACATGAATTTCTGAGGGCAGGTTATGTCTGAACTCCAGAATTGGAGCAAGAAGTCCAGAATTGCTCTCTGTTTCAGGTGGATTCTTTTTTATAATATACTCTCTCTCTCTCTTTCTGTCTCTTTCTCTCCTTCTTGTCCTCTTGAATAGCAGACTTGGGATCAGAAGACCCACCTCAAGGTTTACCTCAAGCCTTATTGGTTTTTGACCTCGAATATATCACTTCACCATTCTGAGCACATGTTTTTCTATTTGTCCAATGAGGTAGCTGTACTAGTAAATGCCAAAGTCTGTTCCAGCTCCAAAATTTCTAACCCTTTATACTTCTGAGAAGGACTTTCATTTCTGGATAAAACATAGATGGTCACAGCAGGCTAAAACCTACACTGTAGCAAGAAGAAAAAAACAGGTAAATTGAAAACATCATTAAAGACATTAAATATCTATAGAAGCAAAGAGAATTAGATAAACTCAAATTCTTAAATGAGCTTATAATCATCAGCTGTTTGCTTCCCAAGGCGGGTCTTCCCATTGTAGGTATGGGATGAAGACTAGATTTGAGCCAAACAGAAGGACTCTATGCATGAAAGAGAAACCAGCAGAACTTTTGGTGAATGTACAGGACTGGCATAATAGATTGGAAAATAGAAAAGTGCAAAATGCAATGCTCACTCCCACATGTTTTGGGGTGGTGGGGTAAGCTTAAGGGGGCTGAACCAGAAAGAGGGAACAAAATCTCCTGTAGTCAGCAGTGATTAAGAGACAAAGCTTTGCTAGAAATATGGGTTTGCAGTAAATGCACAACAGTTCTTCCTCTTGAACCACTTGCCAAATTTTGAACTCATGCTCAAAATCTGACAAATGTCTAAGATGTAAGTGCAAAACCTATGAAGAGTGGAACTTTAAGAACCAAGGGGATAGGGAACTTCTAGACTCCCCATCAAAAGCCCGAAAGTAACCTCTGAAAAAAAACAGGGAAAACCAGAGATGAATTGAGACTTGCTAAAAAATGCAACCTAACCTCATACCTAGCACAATCTCTGCCTGTCTGTCCATCATAGGAAAGGAAGAACTCTTGCTGGTAGAGATTTCATCTGAATATTCTGGTTTTTGTTTTGTTTTGTTTTGTTTAAGACAGGGTCTTGCTCTGCCACCCAGGCTAGAGTACAGTGATGTTATCATAGCTCATTGCAACCTCAAACTCCTGGGCTTAATCAATCCTCCCACCTCAGCCTCCCTAGTAGTAGCTGGGACTACCAGCATGCACCACCATGCCCAGCTAATTTTTTCTATTTTTAGTAGAAATGGGGTCTGGCTCTTGCTGAGGCTGGTCTCCTGAGCTCAAGCAATCCTCCCACCTCAGCCTCCCAGAGTGCAAGAATTATAAGCATGAGCCACCACACCCAGCCCTGTTTTGGGTTGTTTTTAATACCCAGTATCTATAATACAATTCAAAATTACTTAAATGAGAAAAGAATTGAAGATATAATTTGTAATTAAGAGAAAAAAAGAAACACTAGAAGCAGTCACACAGATTATTTAAATATGGGAATTAGAGAAAATGACTTTAAAATAATTAAGATTATTATATTAAAGAAAATACAAGAACCAGAGATGGATTAAAAAAATAAGAGTTTCAACAGAAAATTGAAGCAGCTTAAAAAAAAAACCCTAAATGTCATTCTAGAATTGGAAAATACAATATCTAATCTTAGGAACTCACTGGATGAGTTTAATAGCCTGTGGGACACAGTATACCTAACCCAAAGACAAGATCAGTTTCTAAAAATGCCCAAACTGGGGGAAAAAAGACAGAATGAGAAGAATAAAACATAAGAGATGCATGTATATAGTCAAAAGAGCTAATACATGTATCACTGAAGTCCCAGAATGAGAACAAAGAGAGACTGGAGACAAAGAAATTCTTGTAGAGATGATAACTAAGAATTTTCCAAAGCTGATAAACAATATCAACCCACAGATCCAAGAACAGGGAACACCAAGAAGAATAAAAACAATGAAAACTACATTTAGCCACATCATATTCAAAGTACTAGAAATCAAAGACAAAGAAAAATATGAAAAGAGCCAAAATAGGGGTGGGGGATGAGGGTATATATTGTCACTTTCAAAGTAACAAGACTGACAATTGACTTTTCAATAGAAACTATGGAAGCCAGAAGACAATGATTTAACATCCTTAAAGAGATGAAAGAAAAATATGCCAACCTAGAATTTTATACCAAGTAAAAATATACTCAAAAGTTAAGTCAAAATAAATATATTTCAGACAAATAAACCCTGAGACAGTTTGTCTCTAGAGAACAGTACTATAAGATTTGCTAAAAAATTTCAGGCTAAAGGAAAATAATCCCAGATGGAAACATGAAACTTTGGGAATGAACAAAGAGTATGATAAAGGGTAATATGTGTATAAATATTAAAGAATATTGACTTTGTAAAACAAAAATAAGGAAAGATTTGGGGGAATGTAACAATGTGAAAGTATAATTGTAATAATGTAACAAAAAACTGGAAGGTTTTATTGAGGTTAAACTGTTATAAGGTTCTTGCATTATTTGTGAAGTAGTAAAAAATACTAACTTAAAATACATATTGAAGCCTGAGCAAGAGTCTCTACAAAAAGTAGAAAAAATAGTGACAGGCTCCTGTAGTCCCAGCTACTTGGGAGGCTGAGGCAGAAGGCTCACTTGAGGCCAGGAGTTTGAAGTTACAGTGAGCTATGATGACATCACTGCACTCTAGCCAGGGTGACAGAGCAAGACTCTGTCTCAAAAAAAAGAAAAAAAAATACATATATGTAAAAATATATATATATATGTGTGTGTGTATGTATATATGTATATATATATATAGAGAGAGAGAGAGAAGTTAGGAAGGCACATCGATTCTCTAGGATAAAAGTTAAAAACAGAAATGTATAACAAAGCTACTAGAGGAGAAAAATGGAATATATACTTAACTCAAAAGCAAGAAGAAAGGAGGAATAAAGGAACAAAGAACAGATGGGATAAATAGAAAAAACAGCAAGTAGATAGAATTAAACTATTTCAGTAATTATATAGGTAAGTGCACTGAGCATTCCAATTAAAAAAGAAAGATACAGTGGATTTTTTTTTCTTTTTTTCTTTAACTCACATATTCATCTCTAGTATATTTTAAAAACACAAGACTCAATTTATAAGAAACATATTTTTAAGTTTAATATACTTACCTGGGAGGCAATAAGGCACAGTCTTAAGAGATGAAGCATGCTGGGTTTGAATTTTAATTTTTAGCTATTAACTGTTTGAACTTAGGTTAGCTACATAATTTCTGAGTTTCAGTTTCCTTATCTATAATAAAAAGGCAATAATGCCTATCTTATAGGATTGTGAAAATGAAGTAAAATTAATGAGAAAATCTATGGCAGTGACTAGTAGACCCTCAATAAATAACAGGTATTATTGTTACTATCATCACCCTCCGCCCACGATCCCCAGTCTCTCTTACATGTGTCTAATAGCTTAGGTGGTAGAATCCCATTACTTGGCTTTCAATTCCAGCTCTGTCAGTCATTAGCAATGCAACCTTGAGGAAGGAGCTTAAACTCCCTACGACTGGGTTTTCTCACTGTCAAATGCTGCCTCTTGGAATTATGAAGATAAAATGAGGTCATCTGTTAAGACACTAGCACATTGCCTGGAACATAATGAGTACTTTCTACACAGTAGCCAGAATGAGTATGAAAACGTAAGTCAGATCGTGTTAATCATTTGCTCAAAAACTTCCAGTGCCTTCCCATTATACTTAGAGGAAAAACCGGAGTCCTTATACAAGTTCCCTAAAGATCTATTACCTCTTTGAACTCATGCCCTGGTTACCTCTCTGAACTTACCTACTGGTCACCCCCTTGGTTACTCCACTTTCTTTAGACACACCGGCCTCCTTGCACCTTCTCAAGTGCATGACAATTCAGTCATGCATGCTGCTGTCTCAGCGTCATTGCCCTTTTAGAATCCACCCCCCTGAGAGTTCTTCCCTCTGTAATCACCCAACGCTACCCACAGATCAGCATAGCTTGCTCCTTGACAACTGCTGGGTCTTGCTCAGATGTATTCCTCAATGAGGGCATGCAGCACTACCCTATGTAAAATTGTACCTCGCTACCCCACACAACCCCATTTCCCCATCTTACTTCCTTGGTTTATTTTCCTTCTTAGCAGAAATCACCACTTAACATTCTTCTCTATGTCAATTATGTATTATTATTATTATTATATGCCTTCCCTCCTTACACTGGGAGCCCATAAGGGTAGGGGTTTTTGTCTCTGATCACTGCTATGACCCCCACCACCTGGACAACCATGTGGTACATTGTAGGTACTCGAGAAATATTTGTTAAATGAAAAAATTTAAAAGTTAGCCACCATTATTATTTACTTATTTGATCATTTCTTTCTTCTCTTCCTTCGTTAGTAACCGTTAAAGACATTGAGCCATAACTGAACTCAAAACATAGCTCAGCTTAGTCATCACCGACTCAAGAGCTTCTTCCCTGAATTCTCTATGTCAGTTCCTCCTGTTTTACCACCTCATAGCATTGATCTCTGTTGTGAGATTCTTTGGTTTAAGTCTATCTTTTCCACTAGATCTGTATCAATGGAGGCAATATTTATTTACTCTTGCCTCTATATCCGCAAACTTCATACAATTCTTGGCACGTAAAATGAACTCAACAATGAATGAATGAATGAATGAGTGATCAAAATGTACTCTCAATTTTTCTTGCCTACATTAACACTGATTTTGCACGTTATTTGTCCCCTCTGGCTGTGCTGTTTGGTGTTTGTGTATGACTGATAAGCTTTGGTATTTATTATGCCATTTCCTCATGGACACTGCCCTGTATGACTTAAGCTAAGCTGTGTGCTGGTGGGTATTCACAAGTGTTTCTCACAGGTTTATATTCAGAGTAAAAGTTAAAAGAGCAATAGGTTGCTGGCAAAAATCCATTTAATATTTCTCAGATCTATGAAAGTATCCAATTAATATTCTGCATTAAAATTTCACAAGAATGATCCTGGAGATCAGTCCGGTGAGAAAAAGAACAAAGTGAAGATAGAAGCATTCTTCTTTACAGGGGTAAGGAGATTATGGCAACCATAGTGTGGCCAAGAAAAAGGAATGCTTATTTACTGGAAATCTGTCACATGCCAGACCTCATTCAAAGTACTTTGCATTTTTTATCCCCTTCGAACCAAACTATTAATACAAATGTGGTTGAGAAGGATATTAGTAAATGTGGAAATGTGTGTGTTGTGCTTTTATGTGTGCATATTTGTGAGTGTTTGAGATTAGCAAGTAGGCTCTATCCCTGTCTGTGCTTCATATTAGCTGTCCAAGCTTGGGCAGGTCAATTAATGCCTCTGAACTTCTGTTTCCACATATGAGCTTGAAGATAAAATAAAATGATGGATATGAACATTCTTTGAAAATATCAAGAACAAACGTGTGTGTGTGTGTGTGTGTGTGTGTGTGTATACATGTGTGTGTGTCACAAAGCTCAAAGCAACAACCTATCCCTTTGGATATCATAATATTTCTGCATTTTCCCAGGTGAAAGGTTAGACCTGGGATAAAGTCATACTGTGTCTCCTTATTACCTATTCGTTTATTGCAATTCAGTCCAACAAATATATTAAACACCTGTAATGTGCCAAACTCCATAAGGCTATGGAGAATAAAATCAAATAAATATGATCCTGCCTCATAGAGTTCACACTGAGAGGAGGAAGCATACGGGCATAAAAATAACTACAAAACTCATGGCATTGTATGCAGAATGCTATTAGTGGCATTTTAAAAACAAGATACCAGGAAATCACACTCAATAATTTATTCAATTAATACTTATTGAATACCAACTATGGGCTAGGCACTATTCTAGAACTCAAAGAGATAATAGTGAACAAGAAAGATAAGGAGATTCTTTTCATGGGGCTTACATTCTGACATGTGAAGAGCGAGAACACTGGTAATCCAATGGATGAATAAAAAAAATTTCAGTTAACTGCTGTGTTAAATGAAATAGGGTAATACGATAATGAGTTCTGGAGGGGCAGAAGGTGGCCAGGGAAGGTCTCTGACACCTGAGCTGAGATCGGAACGATATAAGAATGAGGCAGATTTGGGAAGAACTTCTGAAAGAGAAGATCTTCCACACAGAGTGACTAGCAAGTGCTCGGATTGTGAAATATTAATAGATATGATGAGCCTGTGGGTTTGCGGATCAGAAAGAAGGGGCCATGTGAAAGCATGCTATGTCAGGTGGCAAAGTGACAAGGGACCGGGTGACATGAGAGGAGGAGAGATGAGCAAGAGTGGGTAGGGGCAGATCCACGGCACACCATATTTGGGCTACGGTGAAGAATTTGGGGTCTAACTGGCCTGCCATGGGAAGCCTCAGAAGGTTTTAAAAAGAGAGGAGATAGGATCTGATTTACATTTTAAAAGAGCAATCTGGTTGCTGTGTGGCAAGTGAGGACTGCAGTCAGGAGAAAGTGGATCCAGGAAAACCAGACAAAGTGCTATTTTTGTAATCCAGGTGAAGGATAATGAAGGGTGACCTGTAACTTAGCAAGGAGCAGTCTAGATGGTGAAAAAGGGACAAACACAGGATATATTTTGGAGGCAAGCCAAGAATTGGAAGCGGAGGAGGAGAAGGGTTGTTTCTAAATAAAGAATGCTTCGGTTTCTATCTTTAGTTCAAAAGCCTTTTATGTCAAACAACATATTTAATAGAAGCTAATAAATTGATTCTATAAATATATCTAATGTACATTGAAGCTAATATTAAAATTCTTCGCGTCTTTAGAATTTTCTCTTGTACATACAGCACATGCTTATTAAAGGAAATTGTAAAATACAGAACAGCAAAAATTTAAAAATATATATCTACAATATAAAATATGCTATATACGTATCTTAAGTAGGACGAGAATGCCTAGTTTTTCCCTTAGAGATATGATTTGATCCTGTTTGCGGTTGAGGGGGTACTGTATCAGGTTTTGCCTCTTCTTCTGCAGCATCTTTCAAAAACTGCAAACAACTTCACAACGTTAACATAAATGTTAGGTGTGGACATTTCGTCATATGCCGGAGGTGACTTCCACCACTGGGGCAAAAGGACCCAGGGAAGGGCCCAACGTCCCAGTGTGTTGGGAGCTGACGGAGCCGCGTCCATCTCACCCAAGCCTTACGCAGAGTCCCTGCTGTAAATCCATTCCCATCGGTGCTTTGAGGCGGGAGGAGGGAAATCGCAGCTATTTACAGCAACTGCCCGAGCAAGGACTGGGTAATGCAGTACCGTGGGGGAGCTAGGTTGGAAACCTTAGTGAACAGGCCGGCGAGCCCGTGCTTAGCACCGGCCGGTGTGCGCCCTGTATCTGCGGGAGGGCCCCGTCCTTTTTGAATGCGTTTGCTTTTTGTTGGCCCTCTCTGCTTAAAGACTAAGGACTCCATCGAGGTAAGGCCTGGGCGGCAGTGAGTCCGTAGGGGGCACGCCCGGGGACAGTCCTGCGGAGCGCAGAGGGCCGCAGACCGCGGGTGCGGACCCTCCCCCTGCCCGCCCCGCGCGGGTCGGAGGCCGGCGACTGCGGTGCGGCACGCACCCGCTCCCTGCGGCATCCTCTCCCCTGCCGCGCGCAGTAATGGATCTCTGCGTCCTAAAAGGGGAAGATAATGCTGGGTTTAGCTTATAAATAGACGGTTGTATGCTCTCCCTGCGAAGCATTGATTGAGACAGCTAAGCTGACTATTGATCTAATTTTAACTTGCATTTTAGCACCCGCCCTGCCCGCCTCCCGGATGCTGCTCGGGGAGCGCGGGGCACACTGTCTCCCGCGGCCGCCAGGGGGCGGGCCACCCGTCTCCCCGCCACCCTACCCGTCTGGCCTCTCTGTTTACGCAGACATACAATGTGGCCTTTATTGGGTTTGAAAAATAGGAGTTTGATTTTCCTGCACCGGGATGACCTCATCACTCATGAAAGTCAGAGGAAAGCGGAGAACTGGATGACAGGCAGCCGGGAAAATAAAGCTTGCATTTCACCTCCTCCCACTCCACCACCTACACAGAGCACTCGGGATGTGCTTCTCATTTAAAAACCGCGTTCCTGAAGCCGGGAAGTGGGGGAGGGCGGTAGGAGTGGAATGTTAAATTCTTCCTGGCACCCTGGCACTGGGTGTGCTGCGGCTTCTGTTTAGAAGGTTAATATCACCTACTCTCTGCCTACAAGGGCTCCCTACTGAGCTGTCACCAAATGCCAGTGCACCAGCAGTCTCGAGTTGACTTTAAAATATTATTAGTTATTCCTAAGCAGAATTCATCTTGCCAAAGTTTAAATAATGGTCATCAGCAGTTTTTATACTGCCGGCTTGTAAATTTCAGATTTGCTTATGGCTTCAAATAAATAGTGATGGGAATTAAAGTCGATCGCATTTTTGTTTGCCACCTTTTGGGACCAGGGAGTATGGAACGAAGTTCGTGTAAGGGAAAGGGAGACAGAAGACACAGAAAAATACCTCCCCAGAAATTCCCCAGCCCTGGAACTCAGCATGTGGACTTTCCTTCTGGGGTTGAGTGAAACATTAATAGGAGCTAATGTTTATCAAGCACTTGCTATGTGTTGGGCATTGTACTAGCCATTTTATATTTGTTACCTCATTAAATCCTCAAGACAACCTATCGGTTAAAGTCTATTATTTTCCCCATTTTAGAGTTGAAGAAACCGAGGCAAGTTACTTGCTCAAAGTTGAGCCAGAAAGGGACAGAGGCAAGGGTCAAACCTCAGTGGTGAGTGGCCCAGAGCCTTGCTCTAGATCACCATGTCAAGTGTTTTGAAGACATGCCTACCCTTGACAAGGTCTTAACCCCCCTGCATCCCCAAGCAAAGGAGAGTGCATGTGAAGAGAAGATGGCTACAGTCAGATAAGGTCTGCCCAGGCCAAAACCAAATGCTCTTCATAGGAAGAGCTCTTGCAAAAGTGAAAAACTTACAAAGAAATTACCACCTGCAGTGTCACTCCTGATAATAACTTATAGGCTGGAAATAAAGTAACTGAAAGCAGGGAACGTCCACTAAAGGGCCCTCACTTATCCATTCATTCAATAAATATTTGCTTACAGTGGCCTGGCCATTGTCGTGGGCACTGAAAGGCCACGAAGAAGAAGATAGAAGTGGTCTATCCCCTCATCAAAGCTCATGAGGGAAAATTTTAAGAAAGCAGTCAAACATGTAATTATAATTTGTGATGATTGCAAAGGGATCTGGTTTACTTGGTAGGAGGGAGTCAAGGGAGGCCTGTTGGAGGAAATTAGGTTCAAGCTGGGAGCCACAGCAAGAGTGAGAGTTAGCCCAGTCAAGGATGGGAGTGAGCACGTCATAGAGAGACGTGGGGAAGGCTTGAGGAGGAAATGGTGCGGGGGAAACAGTGAATGAGTGGGAGAAGATGCTGCAGAGCTCATGTGGGATCTTATAAACCAGAGTGAAGATTTTGGACATCATCTTAAGCACAATGGGAATACCACCATAAGAGATTTAAGCATGAGAATGAAGTGATCCAACCCATATTTTGAAAACATTGCTTTGTCTGTAGTGGGGAGAATGGATGGGCAATGGGATGAGGGAGAGGGCACGGAGAGACTGTCAGGAAGCTAGTGCAACAGCTCAGTGAGAGAGGATGGGGCCTTGGACAAGGCCTGGCATGGTTGGGATCGAGGGAAGTAGATGTTCTATTTGCACTTTGATGATGGATTGGACGAGATGGCTGCAGGATAGAGAGGGGTCAGGATCTCCCCTGGTTTCTGGCTTGAGGCATTGGATTGAATGAGGCATCATTTGCTAATCCAGACAACAAGAAAAGAGGAGCAAGTTGGCCCCTTGGTTTGAGCCTTCCTTGTTTGAAGAGTGAACACAGCTGGCCACCAGAGAGAAAGGAGACTTCAAAAGTAAGCTTTGAGTGACTTGTCATTTCTTTATCATAATGACCTTTTTGTTGTTGGAGTTGTTGTCATTGCTTCCACAGTCAAAAGGCAAACATTAGTATGCTGTGAATAAAATGGAATAAGAAAACAATAAAGCAGTGGTACATATACCTGCTTTGTTATAAAACTTGAAGTCTGTGGGCTCCGAAGGAACCTGGAGAAACCAACGAGCAGTAACTCTTTGCTTGTATAGGACTGGCAGGACCAGTAAGCAGCACTATGGTTTGCAGTCCCACATATGAGGAGGATCACAGAGTGTTAGAATTGGAAAGAATTTCATTACATCCATTAGGAAGCTAAAGATCCAAAGATGAATTGATTTGTCCAAGGTTCACCCAGCAAGTTTGTAAGTGAACAGAGAGAGAAACCAAGTCTCTGGTTCTTTCCTATGCCTCTCAAGGGTTAAGTCTTTCACTTTTAGAGAAAGCCTTCTTCATAAGGCTTCATAAGCCTTCTTCATAAGGAGAGGTTGCCAGGCTACTATTAAACCTGGAAATACATTTTCATCCAAACTCCTTAAGAAATCCAAGTATCTAGACATTACATTCCCCCACCATTCTGCAATTCTCCAGGACAAGAACCCCAATTCCCTTGGCTATTGGCTAGGTGGTGCTGCCTGAGGTCATCCTGCTCCTGGCAACAGATCATTCTTTCCCTAGGCAGAGACGGTGAGCAGATCATCTCCTTTCCTCAGGCCCAGTGGGACACACTCTTGCCTTGTGGGAGCTTCCCAGTTACAAAGGAAGAGTTGATCACCTGCCATGCACCAGACCCTTTACCCACAGCGCTCTGCTGTGTTAATGAAGCGGTAAAGTCTAGCTGGTCCTTTCCTTCTTCCTCATTCTATTCTCTTCCCTTCCTTTCTTTGAAAATTTTAGAATTGGCCTGGAGCTAGAAATCATCATCCTGTACTAAAAAACAGGATTTCTGCTTTAGAGTCATGGAAATGTCCATTTCTTCTTCCTGATGTATGAGGAAACGTGAGATGAAATCAATTGTCCCGCCACTTTGACTTATTAAAGAGTGGAAACATGATTAAATTTTGCCACTACCAAGGTAAAGCAAGAAAGATGAAAGTGGTTTAAGTCCATTTGTCCATCACATCATTCTGAAATAAGGCTTTCTACCACTGTGATTTGTGGAGGCTATGGATCTTAGGTGTTAGATATAAACAGTCTTACATGCTCAAATTCATTAATTTATTTTTATCTCTTCGAGCAGTAAATACTGCTGCACTTATTCACTCGCGGTTCTTCTGAAATATTTCATTTCCAGAGTTGTTGCCATCTCTTTCTTCTACTACAAGGATAATAATATTTAATGGCAGTAGTTTTCTAACGAAGGATACATTGTATAATATGATTTATAGAAAAGCATCTGGTGGTATTTCTCAGCAGAGATTGGCATTTATGCAACAGAAAACAGCCATAATATTTTTTAAATAAACAACTAGGTAAAAACAATGGCACAGGGAGATGGTTATGAATCATTGTTGTAGTGCAGAATTTAATCACTGGGGACCATCCATAAGTACTTAAATGCTAAAGGCTGCCTTATCATTCGGCCATAGTTCCTTTCAAAAATTCTTCCCAGATTGATTAGGAAGGTTTAATTTTTTAATTTATATATTTTTTCATTCTGAAGGGTTTTTGTAATGCAAACGTGTCCTTTATCAAGAGGAAAAAGCAAGAACATTTTTAAAAATTTATCCTACGTTGAAAAGACTGTGTCGAAATTCAGAGAATTATTAAGCAGGAGGGGTGTGCTTCTTTCCTTTAATATTAACCCCTGGCAAAAGTCATTTGGAGCAAGATGCCTGTAAAAGCAGAGAGGGTCTGCCATATAAACAATAGGAAGAGTGTAAGAGTCAGGAATACTATTGCTCAGGCTGCCCTTAAATAGAAATATGTTTATTTTTTGATACTAGAGAATAATGTAATTTACTATTCATATACCAAAAATATACACTGACATGACACTGCTTTGAGTTGTTTTTCCAGAAGAGGCTAGACTCGTGCTGGCTTTAGGCTGGAGGATGTCTATCTGGGGTTAGGCAACCAGTTTGTAACCATGAAATAAGAGTTAACCATCCTAATCAGGGTCATAGTCCTTGACCTCGACCGCATTTGCAGACAGTGACCCTAGCTGCTCACTAGCCTGCAAGAACATTCTTAACTGAAGGTGGGTGCAAAGATGAACCAGAAGAGGAAAATTTAACACTGTAAGAGATAGCAGACCTCTCCCAATCAGTCAATGGGTGAGGGATGGCCATTTCCTTCTAGAAGTTGTAAGCGGGTGAATTATTAACAACTCTCTAAATAAGCAAATAGAAGCATTTTTTTCCTGACTTTTCATGCTGCTTATCTGGCCTTGGCAAGCTGTTCATTGATGAGAAAACATTTCTATAACAACAAAGATTGTAAGAGGTCCCATTCTTTTCATGGCCGTCTTGATAGCCTTTGACATTCGGAAACATAAACATGGTTCTTTCACCATCTCTGCCTGATGGGCACACAGAGCGTGTCATTTATTTTATTTTTTATTTTATTTTTATTTTTTTCAAGGGAACTGAATTTGGCTTCTTGATGCTAATTAAGAAAAGAAGACTGGGAATGAAAATATCTAATTGTTTCTGTTGAGGCAAAACACGTTTTTATACTCTCTAGTCATCTGAATTGAATTGAATTGTATTTCTTCCGGTCGGAGTCGCGGTCCCCCATGCTTTTCCTGCAGAGACCCAGACACATGCATGTGCCGCCCACTCCCCGGTGCAGAGGCAGGATGGGCTGCAGGTTGCTTCCTCCATGCCTTGCAAAACTTCACCTGCTTCTCTTCCACTCTGAGAGCACGTTGGGACATGTGGGACTGAGGTGACCTTGGCACAAGGATAATCCTACCTCTACTCCAATTTACATGAAAAGTGCCCCAAATGGGGACTTCACAAACTTCAGGACTTTATTACTTATAACAAATTGCTTGTGGCAAACTCCACAACTGACTGGGACAGTATGTCACAACACCGTGCTTGGGAATTAGAGCTGTAATATATTCCCATTTTCAACAGGAAGTGCAGGACAAGAGTCTGTAGAGTTGTGCCACATTGGGCCCTAAGACTGACCAAGCACAGTAGTTCATATTCAGAGCAGAAGTTTCTCTGTGAATCAGTGTTTAATCCATAGGAAAGAAAATTAACTCTTTAAGATCCAATGTAAATGAAAAGAAACACAGTGTGCAGAAATACTGAAACAATCTAAGTTATAAAGATATATATTAATATGAAAAACTGCGTTGATCAAGGCACTTACTCTTTGTGACTCACTTTCCTCTTTTTTAAAATGGAGAGAATTGTATTACTAACACTTACTCACAGGACTGTTGATACCCGTAAACCACTGTGAATGCTGCCGGCCGTATAATAAGCTCTCCATAAAGGTTAATTCCATTATTATTACTGTCATTACATGGCCACAGACATATTCGTGGTTAAACTGAGGATAAATTCCAACACTGTCAGTGATTCTAATTTTACTAGCTCTAAATTCACCCTAACTATTAATATAACATAATAATGAAAGGAAGATGGATTCAGGACCATCCTTTTAGCCAGTTCAATTTATTGTTGAGCCGAACAAAAGCATAAATAGAAAATTAGCCTTCAAAAATTGTTAATTTCCAATGTAAGTGTAAATTGGCACAAACCTTCTAAAGGATGTTAAAAGCCTTAAAACACAAATACCCTATGCACCAGCAGTTCCTTAACTGTGAATTTATCTTATGGGAGTAATCAGAGATGCGTGAAAAGATATATGTGTAAGATGAAGAATCAAACTTATTTATAATACTGAAAAACTGGAAGAGCCTTAATGTTCAACAATAAGCTACTATTTAAGTAAAATATGTACATTCATGTGACGGAATGCTGTGCAGACATTTAGAATTATATTGTAGAAAACTGTTTATTGATGGAGACAAATGTTCATAATATATAACACAGTGAAAATAGCAAGTTACAAAAGTCTATCATACAAATCCTATTCATGTATAAGTGTAACATTTGGACTGAAGTACATCAATGCAAATTTTTAAAAAATGAAGCTTGCTACTATATTCTCAAAACATCTTTGAATCTTACAATCTACCCAGAGCACACATCTTATTTTTGATCCTCTTCTTGTTCAAACGTTAGTCTGGTCCACTGATATTTGTAATCCAATCTGGTTATTAAAGACTTAGGATTTTGCTGTTGAATATTCTGTCAAAATTCAATACTATTGGCTGTCACTATTCATAGTTCCAAGCTTTCTTTCTCTGAATGAACACTGTCCATCCCACCTCCACTGACTCCAACCACAGCAGGGAGGAGAGAGAAATCATCTTCTTGTGCCTGGGAGCATCAGTATTAGGGAGGTGACCTAGGCCTGATCTGGTGCCACTTTATTCCCATGGCAGCTGCTGCTACAGAGTCTCACTGTAGCTGTATGCGTGGTTTCCTGAGGCCATGCTTAGCTTTACCTAGGCCCCTCACAGAGCAGTTCCATACCCAGAGGGGCAGCCGTGTGTCCCTTTGGCCCCCACTCAGGATGCCGTACACCTCCTACCTCCTGCTAATCTGTGTGCTCCCAGTAGACTTCGGGGTCGTCTTCTGTGCCCTCTGAGAGTCATGGAGATCTGGGGAAGGTATATCCACTTCCTCCCTCTTCCAGGCACACTGCAGGATCTTCAACCCACACTGGCAGAAATTATTCCATTGAGCCTTTTGCCTTCTGAAATCACCTGAGGAGCAGGAACCCCTAATGTTAAAGAGACACATGTCAAACAGCTCCCTTGCTCCCTGGGGTGGTGGTGGGAGTGGTGGGGATGGGGTGGGATGGTAGAAGGGCCGTGGAACAGAGGAAGACAATTTGTCACCCCTGAGAAAACCATCTGCAGAATTCCTTCAAGGCCTCCTAGTCTTTTTAAAGAAATCAACTTTATTAAAGTGTATATATTTTTTTTTTTTGAGATGCTGTCTCACTCTATTGCCCAGGCTAGAGTGCAGTGGCATCATCAGAGCTCACGGCAACCTCAAACTTCTGGACTCAAGCAATCCTCCGGCCTCAGCCTCCCAAGTAGCTGGGATTACAGGTATGTGCCACCACGCCTGGCTAATTTTTTTTTAATTTTTTGTAGAGATGGGTGTCTCATTATGTTGCTCAGGCTACTCACCAACCCCTGGCCTCAAGTGGGTTGAGGCCTCAGCCTCCTCTTGCCTCAGCCTCCCAAAATGCTAGGATTATAGGCGTGCACCACCATGCCTGGCCTAACGCGTATTTTTGTAAGATAAAATGTACCATTATAAATATACAGTTTGATGAGCATTGACAAATGCATACACCCATATAATCACCATAGTCAAGATACAGAACATTTTAATCTGTACACAAAGTCCCCTCTTGCCCCTGAGAAGTCAATGCCTGCTCCCCTGTCCTAGACATCACTGATGTGCTTTCTGTCCCTTGAAATATAGTGCACATTTGCTAGCATTTCCTGTAAGTAGTATATTATAATACAGCATGTACTTTCTTGTGCCTGGCCAAGCATAATGTCTCTGAGATTCTTTGATGGCGTTGCTGTAGTTTGTTAGTTTTCATTGTTAAGTAGCATTCCATTATATGGATATATTACAATTTGCTTATCCATTCACTTGTTAATGGATATTTGGGTTGTTTTTTTGAAGGGGGTTATTACAAAGAAAGCTGCTATATACATCCACGTACAAATGCTTAGATGGATGATGTATGCTTTAATTTCTCTTGGGTAAATACCTAAGATTGGAATGACTGGGTCATATGATAGTGTATATACAACTTTATGAAGCTGCCAAACTGTTTTCCAAGGTATATAATAGTTGTACTATTTTTCAGCCCCATTGGAAGTGCATAAAAATTCCAGTTCCTCCACATCCTCGCCAACACTTGTTTTTGTCAATCTTTATAATTTTAGTCTAGTGGGTGTATAATGTATCCCATTATGGAATTAATTTGCATTTCCCCGATGACTACTGATGTTTAGCATCTTTTCATGTGCTTATTAGCCATTTGTATGTCTTCACTGGTGAGGTATATGTTCAAAACTGTTGTTCATTTTTTTTAAGTAAAGTTTTATTTTAGAATAGCTTTTGATTTACAGAAAAGTTGCCAAGATGGTGCAAAGAGTTCCTATATGCCACACACCCAATCTCCTCTACTGTTAACACCTTTCATTAGTGTGGTGTATTTGGCACAACTAATAAGTCAATATTGACACATTACTATTCATTAAAGTTCATACCAGATTCCATTTTCCTTTCTTTTTACCTAATATTATTCTCTGCCCTCCCCGCCTCATCCCATCCTGGATACTACATTAAAAATAGTTGCCATGTCTCCTTAGGTTCATGTAGAGGTCAGTTTCTCAGACTTTTGTTGCTTTTGAAAACATTGACAATTTTGAGAAGTACGGGTTAGGCATTTTACAGAATGTCCCTCAATTGGAGTTTGTCTGAAATTTTCACATGACTAGACTGGGGTTGTGGGTTTTGTGGAGGAAGACTACAGCGGTAAAGTGCCATTTTCATCAGCTCATATCAAGGGTACATGCTATCGACATGCCTTATGTAAGTGCAGAACCAATTCAATCTGGTTCAATTTTGCGTAGTAAAACAGTAAGTTGTTTTTCAGCTGCCATGGCCCCCCAGTTTGCAAATTACATAACCGGAACATGCCCAGATAAACCAAGTGTGCAAGTGCTTGCACCAAGGAATAGGGACCAAATTAAGATGCCGACCACAAGGCATGATCCATGATCCAATAAGATCGAGCTCTGGCATCACCCTATGGTGTCATCCAATCAGATCATGACTCCCAGCATTACCTCATTGCAAGATCCAATCAGATCACTCTTCATGACTCTCCGCCTATAAAACCTGCCCCAGCCCCCAGCTTGGAGAGACGGATTTGAGTATTGCCGCCTGTCTTTTTGCCAGTCAACTCACAATAAAGCTTTTTCTTTTCTGAAAAGCTAGTGTCATGGTATTGGCTCCTACACACATCAGGAAGTGCACCCATTGATTGTTCAATAACACCGCTGTTGATGTTAACTTGATTACGTGGGTAAGGGTGACTTTGTCAGGCTTCTCTACTCTAGAGTTACTCTTGTTTTCTCCTTTCGTATACCATACTGTTTGGAAGAAAGTCACTGTGCACAGCCCACACTTCAAGGATGGGGAGTAACACCCTACCTTCTCAAAATAGAATATCTAAATATAATAAATTATTTTTAATATGTCTGTATGGTAGATTTATCTATTTGCCCCATTGATTTATTTATACAATCATTTCTTTATATCATGGACAATATACACTCAGTATTTATTTTGTACTTGGGGTATAAACCAATAAATTATTCCAGCTTCCGCCACTGGGAGATTGTTTAGTTAGCTCCTGTGTCCATTTGACATATCCCCATCATTGTGCTTTTTCAAGCACTTCCTTACATTCTGGAGCTATAAGATGAGCCAGGCTCAGCTAGTGTGTTGTTTGCCCCAGCCCTGGAAGCAGCCATTTCTCTGAGGATCTATGCTTCCTTTTGTTGGTGAATGCTATGAGAAACCAAGATGTAGGCTCTGGCTATGTTCCTTGTTACTGGGTTGTCTGTCGTCTATTTTCAGATTGAGTTGTTTGTCTTTTATGATTGAATTATAAGGGGGTTTCGGGGTTTTGTTTTTTAATTCTAGATAGAAGTCTTATATCTGATCTGTCTGTTGCAAATATTTTCTCCCAATCTGTTGATAGTGAAGGGAGTGGGGAGGGAGAAAGGGAGAGAAAGAGCTAAAAGTGTTCTCTAAGTACAGGGTGTTCCCCACACATAGGGAAAATGGAAAATTATAGATGAATATACATTTATTTACAAAATATTCATTACAACATTTTACAAAATCTTTGTAAATGAATATTTGTAATGAATATTTAGTAAATAAGTATTTTGTAAATATTTTGTAGTCTCCATACAAAGGAAAAATTTTGTAAAATATTGTAATGAGTATTTTGTAAATAAAGGTACATTCGGCTATAATTTCCCATTTTCTCTATGTATGATGACTGTTGGGACACCCTGTATAGAGAATTATTTTGGTTATTTGGGGGAGGCTAATCAGGAAATCACAGAAACGTTTTAAAAATATTCTTTACATTGAATTTCTAATGCTGAAAATATTATTTTGGTGTGTAGCTTTGCCTCAATGACCACTAGTCTTAGAGGAGGAAAGTGCCCCCAGGGTTTGCTGTTTCTGCTTGAATGAGCAACAGTGTGGGAAGAATGGCTGTGAGACACTTAGAGAAATGTTGAATTCAAAAGTGAGTCCACAAAAGACTTAGGCGCATAGTGACTTCAATAAAATCTGAAATGAAGAGAGCACGATTACTTTATATGACATTGAAAAAACTTAATGTCAAATATGAATGCTGTTTTTAAGCTAAAATCAGAAAAGAAGCTCATGTTTGGAGATAGGTATGTAGCTACCCACAGTCCAGAGAAGGAGGAATGTTGACACTAAAATTCTGACAGTTTTCAGTCCCTTCTGATGACTGCAATTTTAGTGGCATTTTCTCAAAATATAGCAGTAAGCCAAAATATTCATTTCCACACCAACTGAATGTCTACTATGTGTAGGCAAGGCATTATGGGGGAAGAAAGATGAAAAAGTAATTCTCTTTTCTCGTAAGCTTATGGTTTGGTACAATGATTTCTGAATTTTTGAATTATGCACACATATTAGTGATTCTTTTTTGTGTCAACATGTCCAATATAAGTTTACTTAATAATTTATAAATTATATATATGTACTTTATTTTATGTTTCACATTAAACATATATGAAAATAGAAATTTTAACAGGGTGAGGTAAGAAAGATTGTAAATAACAGTTCTAATACTTTCTGTCTCCAAGTCATTTGATCATCTAGCTCACTGCTGGGGCTGTTTACACCCCTTTGAGGGCTACTGCTCTACTGGCAGAAAAGTGTGTGTATGTGTGTGTGTGTGTGTGTGCGTGCAGTGCTGACAAAAACGTTAAAAAGTGGAGAATGGAGATATTATATCTAAATAAAAATAAATTCAGAGTTTGTTTTTTTTTTTTAAAGAAGGCTGTTTAAGACTCTTAATCTTAGGAAAACCCTGAGACCTTAGTTCTTCCAAGGTCATTTTCGCATTTCATGGGCTTTGTATTTCTGTCATCTTATTTTAGGGCAAATAAAGAACCTCCAAATTCCCAGGTGACACTAACAATACTGGGTTAGAGACCTCATTTTAAGAACCCCTGAATATAAATTCTATTTATGCATCCACAAAGAAACTTTGAAACAGGCCTATAGCACAAAATTTAGACGGCAATGCACTAGAGAAGATGTTCTTATTTCCATCTTTTGGGTCTTGTAACTCTGACTATTAGCCAACAACAGCAACAACAATATGAATCAGGGTATGTCCTAATCCTAGATAATAAATTCAATATGATGAAAAACAGAGTGAATTAAAATCAGTTAATTAATAGTATCGATTCACTATAATTGTCTTGTAAGCTCAGCTTTTACAAAAAATGTCAAACGAGATGAAAACAAGTTGATTCCAGACTTACCTTAAAAAAAATGACCAAGGTTATCTTCAGCAAAAAGTCCTCTGTCATCTATATCAATAGTCTCTGTACGATAAAAAGCACTATTTATACTGCATGTCTATTCTAAAGTAGTCTAGTCATCAAAGAAAATGCAATGTTTTTTCTAGCTTGCTCTTTTACTAAGGCGAGGAAACCTTTGGTCCAGACATTTTTCAAATTCAGACTTTTTCAGATTTTAGAAAGATAATATAATGCATGAATAGTATATTACATAATCCCCTAAGCAAAGTCTGGGGCAGATTCCATAATCAAACTCATTAATATCTCAAAATGAATATTTGAATATAGATGGTATGCAGAAAGACTATAAATAACCTCATGTGAAACCAGTTAGATTTTTCCACCAAGTGATTTTGGCACAAAATGTACTTTTTTTAAAAGACAGGGTTTTGCTATGTTGCCCAATGGGGCTTGAACTCCTGGGCTCAAGCCATCCTCCTGTCTCAGCCTCCTGAGTAGCTGGGACTACAGGCATGTGCCACCCTGCCAGGCTTACCAAATGTATTTTTAAAAAAGAAAATTTCTATTTCCAGAGACTTGGGAATTTTGAAATTGCAAGTAAGAGGTTGTCAAACTGAGTTATGCTTGAAATACTTTTCAACAAAAAAATTAAAACTAGAAGGAGATTTGAGTCATCTATCAATTAATCAAAATAGTTCATCCATCAAAACATCCTTATTTCTGTGCAAGATAGTGATTTGAGGTAGGTCCTTCACTAACATATGTCGGGGGTGGAGCGAGAATCCAAGCAGAGCCCCACATACCACATGCTAATGAACTGTTTAATAAATGTGTTGTATCTGCCTATCTTTTTAAGGATATCTTCATAATGAAAATTTTTAAAAGACAGTTGCATTCTATTATTTTTACATATGGACTGAGTGGCCTGGATGGGTGAATAATAAAATAATTCATAAATTTTATTTACTTGATCCATATAGTTGACTATTTCTCTTCCTTTTAAAATAAAAAAATACAAATTATGTTTTTATAAGCAAGTTTACACATGATTGACAGCAATGAGCTAATGGGTCAAAATTTTGATTATAAATAAAAATGTAAAATAAAAAAATTAAAATGTAAAAAAGTTAACGTAAAATATTGACAAATAAAAATTTTTTATATGTTTTTCAAGAAACATTTTTTGTCTAATGTGTTGAAAAATAGCTATTAATATTAAAAAGCAGAATATGAATTATATGATAAAAACAAATTTGAAATAAAGTATGTGAAACTAAATTTTATTATTTAATTTTAAAAATTTGATTATCTTTTATTAAACGCATTTGTAATAAAATAATCACAATTCTAACATTTGGTGTCTATCTAGTTACCAATGCAAAAAATCAGTGTCTTGATTCTTACAAGTTATGTCTAGACCTACATATGTACATTAATGCATATATACACATTTAGGAGTAATTAGAACCTTTTAACATTGCAAAGTGTTCCTTAGCCACTATGTGCACATGCTGTGAAAATCCCAATAATTTGGGAGCCTTCCTGGACCAAGAATTAGATAGAACACAAAGGCAAGCAGGAAGGTGCACTTTCAGCCCTGCTGGCAAAGGATGATTCTTTGTGTAAGACTCTATTGCATTTTTGTTATCTGGGAGAAAAGATTTGATGAGTTAATTAATTTGCGTTTTCTCCTATCCAAGTGTTCGCTGGGCTCAGATCCTCCCACTCTCTGTGGCCATGCCCCTCACAGCATTCACATACAGTCTTTTGTTTACAGGACTTAGAGCAAGACCTGCAGAGAAATATTTGCCTGGGGCTTGAATGGTGCTCCCAGGGAAAGAAGTTTGGGTGACTGGTAGTTCTGTGACAACACTGAGTATAATAAGATCCTGCATGTCAGACGCACACATGTGTCCTAGGAGAACTATGTAGTGTTTATGGTGTGCGGAGCTCTCTAAAGCAAAGTTCTAACGGTGGTAAAATGGAGGAATTAACATATATAAGACAACCCAAACAAGTAACTGCCCATTCTGTTTTTTAAACCCTCCAATCACGGAGCATCTCAGCCAACTATTCCAATGTTTAAACAAGTTTTTCCTCTGGATGCTCTGTATCAGCGGTCAGTAAACCATAGCCCACAGGTTTTTTGTAAATAAAGTTTTATTAGAACACAGCCACTCATTCATTTGTGCATTGTCTATGCCTGCTTTCAGTTGCAAAGGCTGAAATATTTACTCTCTGGTTCTTTACAGACAAAGTTTGCCAACCACTGCTCCATTTCATGTCTGGCTGAAATCTTACACAATTGAAGGTCAATTTCTTCAGTTATAGCCTCAGGGGAGATAGAAAACCACCTGTCAGTGCCATCTCTATAAGTAGCCCTCATATAAGAAGTCTTAAATACTCACTCTTAAAATTAAGTAACCCTGTTTGTCTAATCCCCTTGATTTAAATTTCACTCTCCTATCTCTAACCAAAATTTACAATTCCCCCACATGCTTAATTGCTAAACAGTTTCACAGGTTAGGAATACATATACAGAAGCTTAAAATGTTGATCACGTATTATTCAGAAATTTAGGAACAATACTAATTTTCTCCTTAACCAGAGGCCCTTAAAGTGAGACATACCTAGATACCCCATGGGGCTCAAAACATTTCCACTTCTCTGCTTCCCTAAATTCTGAATGCTGTGTTGGTTTTCAGAAATGCTTTGGGCAATCTGTGTGGCAAGGATTCCACAGGTAAAACAAGTGTTTTCAAAATAAAATGCAAACTGAAGTGCAACTACTGCAAAACTATGATGTGATCAGAAAATGTTCTGCTCTTCCTGCTTGACCAGGGCAAGCTCTAATTTATTTCCTTTATTTTCTTCTATGTACATATTTCTTAACAAAAATGCAGAAACTACTGAGAATGGTTATGAGAGCTGTAAGGAAAGGGCTAAGCCTTCAAATAGCTATTCTAAGTCAAGGACAATGTGACTACCAGGGAATTCTGTTGCCTAAGCCTAGCTGAAGCTGTATTTGTCTTTGTGGACAGGTGGTTTGGTCTAGTGCTGTGGTCCCCAACCCCCAGACCACAGACAAGTACCGGTCCCTGGCCTCTTAGGAACTGGGCCGCACAGCAGCAGGGAAGCGAACGAAGCTTCATCTGTATTTGCAGCTGCTCCCCATCCCTCTCGTCACCACCTGAGCTCCGCCTCCTCTCAGATCAGAGGCAGCATTAGATTCTCATAGGAGCAGGAACCCTACTATAAACTGCGCATGTGAGGGATCTAGGGTGCATGCTCCTTATGAGAATCTTTTTCATTATTTATTTTTTTATTTCAGCATATTATGGGCGTACCAATGTTTGGATTACATACATTGCCTTTGCCCCACCTGAGTCAGAGCTTCAAGTGTGTCCATCCCCCAGATAGTGTGCACCACATCCATTAGGTGTGAATATCTCCATCCCCTCCTCCCCGCTTCCCATCTGCCCACACCCAATGAATGTTACTATTAAATGTACCCATAAGTGTTGATCAGTTATACCAATTTGATGGTGAGGGTGGGGGCACTCAGTGGAGGGGACAACCTGCAGTGCTGACTCCCCACAAGGCAGGAGTGGGAGAGGCCTGCACCTTGTCACCTGGGGCAAGAGGAGTGGGGAGGGGACTTTGGGAGAGCGTGTCAGTTTGTTAAGGCTGCCATGACAAAGTACCACAAACCAGATGGCTTAAAATAAGAGAAATTTATTGTCTCACAGCTCTAGAGGCTAAAAGGTGTGAAATCTGGGTGTTGACAGGATCGTGGTTGTCTGAAACCTGCAGGGCAGTGTCCTTCCTGGCCTCTGGCAGCTGTGGTTGGTATGCATCGGATCCCTGCCTGGCAGCCACAGGGCACTCCCCACATGTGCCTCTGCATGTCTGCCCCTCACTTGTCTCTGGGGCTCTTCACCTCTTCTTACAAAGACACCAGTCATACTGAGTCAGGGCTCTGCCTGCTCCAGCATGACTTCATCTTCAAAGACCTATTTCCAAATAAGGTCTAGGGATGGAGACTTCAACCTGTCTCGTGGAGGGACACAATTTAAGCCATAATGAGTGGTGGGGTTGGGGGAGGCAGTGGACCCTGAGGCCCTGACTCTTCAGGTCCCCCAGCCACTTGCCCCTCCCTGCAGTATTGCCCTTCGGCCTTTGTGCCTTTGACCTTCACCCATCGCAAGCCCCTGGGGATCTTGCTCACGATGTAGATTTCTAGGGCAGTAGAGGGGCAGAAGAGCTGCAACCTCAGAGTCTGCCTTTTTTGTAGCCAACCTGAGAACTACAGCCTTCAGAAAAAACAAAAACAAAAAAACATAGGAGGTTTGCTCTATTACCAGCCATTTTCACTACATGGTGAGTACATTTCAGACCCTTTTGGAGTTCAGATAAGGATAAAGCAAAGGAAAAAGAGAAGACGTGGGCAACTTGATGTGGGAAAAAGAGAAAAAGGGATTAGAAGAAGGACACTGGGAATCTTAGAAGGGGAAAAAATTTCCCACTACTCTATTTTGCCAACAATTAGCCCTGGACACCAGCCTTTATATGTGGAAGCCAAGAGAAATATTTTTCAACTGGGTAATTCCAGATTGGACTGCCGTGTTGCCTTCCGCCCCATGCCAATTAGCAAGTTGGGGCCAAGGGCCCAGCAGGCCAGGACCTGGGTTCTCCATCCCTCGCAGAGCACAAGCTGAGGACCCCTCAGTCAGAACACCGTCATCAGAGTAGATTCTATTTCTTGCTGACGTGGAGATAAGAAAGTAGTTAAGAAGGAGTAATAGGGCCTCTCCCGCCCTGCCCTGGGATATGCAGTGTGAGCAATAGACTCATGGGGCATCTGACCAGGAGCGAGCCTGTCTGGGCACCACTCCAGGGGAGGGGAGGCTGCTCCTATCTTCTCTGTACACTGTGGGCACCGGAATTTTTATTCGAAACAAGAGTTGGTGGTGGGCAACAGTGGGGGAAAGAGTGATCTACCCAGCTCAGATACTTCTCCTTTGTAATAACTAAAGACACTCTTTTCCCTGGAACTCAATGAAAACAATGAAAAGGAAAACTGAGAGTGATTGAACCAACACAATTCACTAAGTGCACAACAAGCTATAAATAATACAGAGTTATGTCCTTGATGTATTTCCCATGTATCCTGTTAGAAAGACCCTGGCCTTCCAAATATCTGAAGGAGATGCCAGGTCCCTCTTCTTCAGCTTGTTGCTTAAGAGTTTAGCTTCTTGGAAGACTGGTGCTGTTTGGTAGAGGAGAACTATAGAGGAATAGATTCAAGAAATGAGTCATTGGTCTTGAGCAAAGTGAAGAAGAGAGGCTGTCCCAGGAGGAGGTGATGAAGGGACAATCAATTCTGCATTCCCAGGAGGAAGAATAATATTCAATTTCCAAGTAAGTGGACAAAGATGCCCCACTGAAGAAATGGGACAAGGAAGGGAATGCTACTGCCACTCACAGGAAGGGTTGGGCTGGGGATACAGACATCAGTGCCCATCAGGGAAGGAGACGTCTTAGGGGAGGGGAGGGGAATGGAAGAGTATATAATCAGCCTTACGTTTCTGTGTTTGGGGCCTAGAACACTGGGATGTGGTTCTGCTTCCCATGGTTGATAAATTGATATAGAATAGACTATTGTCATATAAAATATGAGTTGAACTTGAACAAGCAGGGTTACGAAACTTTGGACTGTTTTTGCCTCCAAGCTGGCCCATGGTGGTGGGATTTCTTCAACTGGAGTGTATGATTTAATAATACCACATGTCAGTGTAGCATTGACTCTGGATCTAAGACACCCTGGGTTTGAATCCTAGCTCTGCCATTGACTAGCTACATGACTTTTGTCCAATTTAATTATCTTATCTGTTCCTTAGTCACAAAGGACTTATCTATAAAATGGGATAAAAATAGCACCTATTTCAAAGTGTTATAAAATTGACTTCATCTGTATAAAACAGAATAATACTTAGAACATAATAAAGACTCAAGAAATATTTATTATAAGAAAAAGTAATTAGCCAAAATTGCCTTAAAGGTCTGACTTGATTGTGGTTTTGGTTTAAGGTCTGATTCTGCGTCATCTCTGATCCTTCTCTAAATTTTGTATTTGTCCATGTTTTCCAGTGTTCCACCAGGATTCATGCTGAAGAAGTCAGTCAGGACTTTATAAGAAGGAGGAATCAAATTTCAGAGAATGTGTTAGCATTTGTTCACAGTTCAGATTTCTTAAGTCTTTTTTTGTTATTTTCAAATGTGTTCGCCTATATCTAGCTATTTCTGTTTGTATGTGCTACTGTATAGATTTGGGCAATTATGTGTCTTCAGGAGGAGCATCTCTCCTGAGCTTCTTAAAAATTCTCTATGGAAAATGGTATAGAGATTCCTCAAAGAACTAAAAGTAGACCTACCATTTGATCCAGCAATCCCACAACTGGCTATTTACCCAAAGAAGAAAAAGTCATTTTATCAAAAAGACACCTGCACTAGAATGTTTATTGCAGCACAATTCACAATTACAGAGATGTGGAATCAACCCAAGTGCCCATCAATTCATGAGCGGATTGATAAAATGCGGTATATGTATCCATGGAGTACTACTCAGCCATAAAAAATGAATTAATATCTTTTGGAACAGTCTGGATGGAATTGGAGACCATTATCCTAAGTGAAATATCTAAAGAATAGAAAAACAAACACCACATGTACTCACTATTAAATTGGAACTAACTGATCAGCACTCATGTCCACAGATGGAGGTAAAACTGAGTAGAAATTGTGCAGGTGGGAGAAGGAGGAGGGGATGGGTGAAATCATACCTAATAGATACAGTGCACACTATCTGGTGGATGGGCACACTGATAACTTTAATTCAAGCAGTACAAAAGCAATCCATGTAACCAAAATGTTCGTACCCCCATGATATTCTGAAATTTAAAAAAGTTAAATAAATAATAAAATACAAATGAAAGCATAAAAAAAATCTGCTTGTAGCTTCCTAGGAATGCCTTTTCCCATTTACCCTGCTATGGTGGGATGGGTTTGCAAACTCTCCTAGCTTTTGTTGGGAAGAGAAAAACTTCTGGATGAATTCAACCAGTAGTCCCCCACTGCTTATAAATCATTTACTATATGTGTACTTTTTATATTCAACTACTTATTGCCAGTATCCTCTTTAGTTCTTTCCTTTCCACTTTATCCCATGGCCCTATCCAACGCTTGGCTTTTTCAGTGTAATAAAAATATCCCAGACAGCCCCGCCCAAAACCATTATTGCTTAAAGAGTTCATGTTCACTTGTCTGTGCTTCGCATTCAGTGTGATTTGATGGGTGCGTATTGCTGCATCTACTCCCCAAACATCATCTGTTTTAGCTTCTCTCAAAGTCTGAAATTTCCATGATTAAACGCTCTCCTCTGATTAAGGCATCTTCTCCCAAAACTCCTGTGCAAATATCTCCCCTAGGAAAGCTACCTTCACTGGCAATATCCCCATGGTTTGTTAGATTCTCACTTGATATAAGGTGGCAGCGGGGTACCAAGGGCATTAAATTCATCTGTGAAGGAGGGAGAGATGTGGTTTGATAAGAAGAAAATCCTTCTGTCCAGCAGGCTCTGTTGGTCCAAGGGATGGGGCTGCGAGCGGCTGACCATACGCAGTGCTGCAGTGCTGGGATCACAGCAATACTGGGCCAACAGATGGGGAAGGGGGCGGATGGTCCCAAAGGGTGAAGAGAAAGACACCAAAGATAAACTCAACTTGTTGGCAAGGGCCCCCAATGAGATATACTGTTTAGTTAGTTTTTAATTTCTAAAAGGCATGCTTTATGGTGTAGGGACTTTCTATTTTTTACAACTTGGAAGAACATGTTTTCATTAAGGAGCACTATGCCAAAGATAATGTTACTCAGGATGTTAACGTTGATGTGCAGACATTGCCTGGGAAAGGAGGTATTTTCGTCCCTCTGCTTGCTTTTAGAATCCCTGAGGCAGGCTCAGCCCCAGGGCTCAAGGATTTCCTTTTTTGTGTGGTTTAATTCTTTTCTCCTTATTCAGCTCTCCTTGGCCTTGGGGCTCTTCTCCCTTCTGCACAGAACACTGCTAGGTGGTTGGCTCTCTGTATCCTTCGTTATAGAACTTTGTTTAACCCGGAGTTTATCATCATGCATTGCAAGCTCTTTTATGAGAATGAAGCCAATGACAAAAGAGCTAGTTTATAGGGCTAAGGTGAAATACACATAGGACACAGAATAACTAAACAAATACGACACAATCCATTTTTAAATCTTGTATAAAGTTTCACAGATCTCTGCTTTAGGGTAATTTGAAAATTTTTTCCCCTTCTTTTTTTTTTCTTTTTAAGAGAAGACAGCAAAGCACTGTAAGAAAACTGTGAACTACGGACCCAGACACACATGAATTTGAAACGAACTCCATTTCATGCCTGAAGTGTGGCTGGAGAATTTGCATAAGTTCTCTGTGAGCTGCGCCCATTCAGCATGTGTAGACATCACTATGTTGCAGAGCTGTTGTAAGGATGAGGAGTATTTCTTAAATCCTAAGGCTGCTTTGAGGACTAAAAACGTTCATGTATATCAAGTAATTAGCAGAGTGCCTGGTACTTAGCCAAAGCTCTATAAATACCATGCACCTTTATTAATATTATTATTATTTGGTTGTGGGGACAGGGTCTTGCTCTATCACCCTGGCTGGAGAGCAGTGGCGTGACCACAACTCACTGCAACCTCAAACTCCCAGCCTCAAGCAGTCCTCCCACCTCACCCTCTCAAAGCTCTGGGATTACAGGCATGAGCCACCATGCCTGGCCTAATACTATTAATAATTTCTTGTTATTAATAATATTATTAACAAAAATTATAAGCTATAAGGAATAAAACTGGAGATGGAAAAAAAATCAAACCAGACAGGAACAGCGAAGAAACACTGAGCAGGGAGGAGTAGAGTCATATTCTTTTTCACCATAAGTTAAGGTCTTACCTTCCCTGATCCTGGGCACCCAGCAGTGGAAGAAAGATAAGCCCGCCTGTGACAGGGAAGAAGGAATTTGGGGGGAAATGGCAGAGGAGGAGGGGTTGTATCCAGGCTTCCAGGCAGCCACAGTGTAGCAGTATTTGGTAATAGCTTGAAATGGGAGATGCAATTATCGTAAAAGCATATAAACAAGGAAGTAGAGGAGTATTCGTTGTTTTAAAGTCATTTATCAACAACATTTATATTTTTGTCTGATTATGAAAGTAGTACATGTTCATATTGAAAAACTGGAATATACAGAAAGACACAAAGACTAAAACGAAAATAATAATCTGCAACACTGAGAGGATCATTCATCATTTAGGGTAAGTCCTTTAGTCTTATCTATATATGTTTACATTTCTTCTACAAATTCAGGCTTATTTTACAAAAGTAGCATACTTACCTTTTCACTTAATTATGTTATATGAACATTGTCTCAGATCATTAAATACTTTTCCAACATATCTTTTAAAAAAAGTATTACCAAAAATTTTAAACATATAAAAATAAAGAGAGACTAGAATAGTGAACCTTGCCTACCTGTCACTCAAATTCAACAGTTATCAACTCATGGCCAATGCTCTTTCACCCATACACTCTATACTTCTCTCCACCCAAGTCCTTGGATTATCTTGAAGCAAACCCCAGATACCATGGAATTTTATATATAAATATTCAGCATGTATATATATATATGTATACTATATATATATGTATCTATAAGACATGAAATTCTTCCTAGGATATAATTATAATAACATTATTCACTGAAAGTTAATAATAAATATAAATTAACTGTTTACTTTTTCCAGGTTTTCAGATCAATATTTAACTGTTTGACCCAGGATCAGATTTTGGTGTGTGTGCCAGAGTAGGCAAAAACTCTGAGTTTAAATTTGCAGTATTAATATAAACTCACAATATATTTTATCTAGAAAGCAAAGAAAGTGTGCATGAATGCTCAGATCCTGTCCAAAGGATTCATGAACTTTAATAGGCTCCTTTGACCCAAGATGTGTCCTCTGAACACCAAAAAGGAAAACTTCAGTGGATTGAAATATATCGCATATGTGTAAATACGTGAGTTCGCAATGATACTTTCCTCTCTTCACTTCAAAGTAC
This sequence comes from Indri indri, assembly GCA_004363605.1. Taxonomy (NCBI): domain Eukaryota; kingdom Metazoa; phylum Chordata; class Mammalia; order Primates; family Indriidae; genus Indri; species Indri indri. Next base: position 491,238 of record RJWJ010000041.1, read on the forward strand.
TCATGGGTGACTTTGAAATAACAAAATTATTAATTCGATAACAAGCAATTAAAAAGAAAAGCATCAAGTGTTCATCTCGGTTTTCCTTTAAAAATCGTATCTTACTATAAATAGTTAATGAGGGGAAGTTTCTCTTTATGTAATATTCCAGGTCATAAAGATAGAAAAATGTATGATTACCATTTTTCATTTCATACCATCATCAGTCCTTATGATTTGTAGTCCTTTGTAGTCCTTATGATTTGAAAACTTTAACATCACCAAAGAACAAATAAACAAAAGCAAACACAAAAAAACACCAAACTACACAACATCTTTTTGTTGGTAATTACTTACCTCTTCCCCAACTTCACCATGCTTTTCAGGTATGTTCTGTGACTTTGAACTTGGCCATGAGACTACCTTAGAATAATGGGATGTGAGCAAACCTGACCTCACACCACTTCCAAAGAAAAGCCTTCGTGTATCTGCATGGTTTGGCTCTGCTCTCCTTGGACTACTGTCCTCAGTCATGAAAAGTACGAGTACCAGGTAGGGTCTGCTTCCCCACTCTGAGTCCCAGAATGGGAAAGAATGTAGAGAAGATGTGAACACTACCCCCAGCCCAGAGCAGAGCCGGAGCTGAGCTGCAAACCCGTGCAGCAAGAAATTATATTAGTCATGGTGGGCCACTGAGATTGGGGAGTCCATTAATAAAGTAGTCTTGCCAAAAATACCAAACTTGATCTCAGTAAGTGTCCAAAACCAATTACAGGAAATACAAGGGACAGAGGAACAAGTTAAGTGACATCATGGGGATTCACTCAGCAAAACCCAGACTATGAGAAACTATAAGGCAAACAATCCAGTTGCTTTTTATAAAAAAAAATAATAATAAAAATAAGAAATGTCAAGGAGGAAACTATAGATGAAGAGACTTAGGAGACATTCAACCAAACACGTGGTATATTACAATTTGAATTTAGTCAAGCTCCTTTGATGGATACTTAGGTTGATTTTAACTTTTTATTTTAACAAGTAATACTATGACAAATATTGTCACACATGTACCTCTTTGCACACATTTGTGTTTTTCCCCTAGGAGAAATTCCTAGAAATTAAATTCCTTGGTCCAAAGTATGTACACTTTTATAGCTTGGTACAATATTGCTTTTTGTTTATTCTTGATTTGACAAATATTTATTTATTATTGAGTTTCTACCATGTGACTGGCACTCTATTAGGCCCTATGGGATAAACAAAAAAGTGTGACAGTTCCTCTCCCTGGCAATCCAATTAGAGGTATAAAAAGAGGATTCCAAATGGTGTCAAATTAGCAGGATGGATCGTAAGTACTAGACTAGCTCAGAGAAAGGAGAGAGTTTTGTGGGTTTGGGTGATCCAGGAAGGCTTCATGAAGGAGGTAGAATCTGAGTCCACACTTAGAGAAAGGAAAGAGTCACAGAGCTGGAGAGGAGGATTTAGACCAATCCAAGTTGTAGGACATACATAGGCCAAATTGGAGCCACAATGGGCTTTGATTTGGACAGCAGAGTTTAAAAAGTTATACTTTTAAATTTTTTTATTAGTTGTCAATATTTCAAAATCAAGAGATTCAGTATGAAAAAAAATCTGTATTTCTGACTTAATCTTAATAAAAGCAAGACCTGGCAAGAGTGGATGCACAGTCTCTCATGTGACCAGTTGACTAAAATTGAAGATTACCACTGCCATTTAGACAGGACTTGCTCTCTCCAGCGTGCTGTGATCCCCACTTGGTCCATCTCACTCATTTATTTGCCTGGTCTCTGTGAACTTGGGGTCTGGTATATAGCAGGATGAAAGTTATCGTAGCAGATGAGGAAGATCATGCCCCATGATCTGTAGGTGGACCAAACTGGTCACTGTGGAGTGGTCACACTTGGAAGTAGTAAGAGATGATATTGAAAAGGTAAGCTAGGATCAGATCATGAAAAATCTTCCATGTCGGACTCAGAATTGCTCTTAAATCCTTGTGAGAGAGGGGCCGGGCGCGGTGGCTCACGCCTGTAATCCTAGCACTCTGGGAGGCCGAGGCGGGCGATCGTC
>RJWJ010000041.1:493404-509810 GCA_004363605.1 Indri indri
CCCCGTCTCTACCAAAAATAGAAAGAAATTAATTGGACAGCTAAAAATATATATAGAAAAAATTAGCTGGGCATGGTGGCACATGCCTGTAGTCCCAGCTACTCGGGAGGCTGAGACAGTAGGATTGCTCGAGCCCAGGAGTTTGAGGTTGCTGTGAGCTAGGCTGATGCCACGGCACTCGCCCCAGGCAAGAGAGTGAAACTCTGTCTCAAAAAAAAAAAAAAAAATCCTTGTGAGAGAGCCCTGTGCAGGACTTGTATTTGACAAGGCTCTGTGTTCTCTTCCAGCTATACCCCTCTACACAGGGTGAGTAATCCCCAGGGCTAAGTGACCATGTCTACCTTTTTCCAGCACCTTCCTCCCCTCCTAGACCATACTCAACTCAGGACCCTGGAATTTGCTGCCTCAGTGTCCCTGAACCCACTTCTAGAGCCCTAACAGGTCTCTTCCCCTAATCCATCTTCTTGAGTATGGAACACACCACTGGTGTGCATATCCCCAAATCCAAGAGTAGCCAAGAGGTAACTGCTTGCAGGTGGAGGCTGGAGGGTTATGGATAGCGTTTCATTATAGTCTGGGTGTTTGCACACATGCCTACTTGGCCTCTTGTGGAGGGATGGAATTAAGGATGACAAGAGGGGTGAGCCAGAGACCTTAATTGTACTTTTATTTCAGTACTAAAAATGTTAGGGTTTGGCCTGAGTGGTCTAAAGAGTTTCCAAGACATTCAACTGATGAATGTCTGTGAGAGCAGAACAAATGCAATCAGAACCCTCAGTACTGGTTTTACTAGATGAGAACAGGCTTGTTCAAGAAATGGAGTAACTGGGTCTTCAGGAGGAATGTATACCATATCCTGTCCTGTGCTCTCAAGTCACGGAGATGAGCTTTCCTAAGGCCTGCAAATCAGCAAATCAAGGATTGTGAATCCACATCTCACTTTCAGGTCATCTGAGGAGAAGTAATCTAAAAAATTCTCTGATGTTTCCAGGTGTCTGTAGATGTTGGCTGGCATAAAAATTGACAGAGCATTATTGCTTTTGATTTCAGCTTGAAGAATCACTTCCTCCAGCAAAGGGAAGGTTTTCAGGTTGTTTGCCTCCAATCTTTTGTTCCAGAATGTCTATTTGGCCAAAATGTCTCACAGTTTTAAAATAGTATCTACAAGGACTGACTAGAGGGCCTTAATGAAAAGGTTTACATTATTCTTGTGGCCAAAATTTTTTTCAGGTAAGCCAATGCACAAGGACATCCTTCATGCCACATGGTTCTGTGAGTGGATTTCTTCTGTCAAATAAAAAGGGTGATGGGTTGGTGGAGGTTGGGAACTCTGTTCAAAGTCAATAAAGCTTGTATTAAAAATTAAATAATAAATAAATAAAAATAAAGGGTTTCTAAGACACTATTCCATAGACCAAGGAAACCAGGGAAGGGTTTTTGAGCATAGAAGTACTAGGGTGAGAGCAAAGTGTAGGAAGGTTTCTTTAGCAGCCCTATAGAGGATGGATTGATCAGGCTGGGAAGGGAGGCAGGCAGCTCAGCTCAGAGGCTCTTGCAATAATATAAACAAAAAGTGATGAGTCTGTTGGGATGGGGATGGAAGCAGAAATTCAGGAAAATTGAAACACTATAAAATTGCTTGGTGATAGAATCTCCACTTCTGAAAAAATTGCAATATTGCCCAAATATTTCAGGTCCTCTTCTACCTGATGGCTCTATTGGCAAGTCTCAGAAAATCAGGGGTATGAAATGATGATGGTAACTGTATTCAAGAATCAGTTTAAAAATTTTAGATTTCATACCAACATATGACTTTAAAGGACATCTGGGGCAGAAGTGAAGTGTTCAGTTAGCAGAGGACACAGTGAGATGGCTACAATAGAGAATACTTCAATAGCGAGATGTACCAGAAGTTGGTAGGAGAAAGCTAACGGTGAAATTATGGTGACGGAGCAAAGGAAATTTTCAGCAAGGGAGATAGAAGGCAGATGGGGTACTGTGAAATTAAAGAAGGAGGCAGGGTAGTTATTCATAGCTACTCTTCTGTTATAACTCTGAAATGTGTGTGCTTAAAGAATGAATAGAAAGTAATTGATTTGAAATAGAAAAGCATTAAAGCTTGGAAATACGGAAACGTGAGAAGTGACCCTGAATTAAATGTGTTTGAAATGATTTTTAGGGCTTTCTTTGGTCCATGTAAGTCACCTTAACAAAATATTTTAATAAAACATTTTGAAAAAATAGTCACTGGACTTTTTGGAAGAAAAAAGCCCTATCATTCAAAGCAAAGTACGTGACTAAAAATTATGAAAATTGTTGAAGGGCCCCAAAAGGGCAGCCTTTGCTCAACATGGGTGCTGGTTTTTGTTCCACAGAGGGTGTTTGTGTTGTCAAGACTTACCTTTCCCAAGTCTGGTTTTCTAGATGCAGATCCTGAGATCGGTGATGTAACCAAAGGCAATTCTCCAGAGAAGAGGACAGCTAGACGTGGTTATTAGCCAGCACTGCAGTTGCTGGGAATTGGGTGCAACAGCTGGGAAGACGCCACTGGGCAGGGCATTGAGAGTATCCACTCTGCCACCTGATCACCGTCAGTCTGGAAGTGCATCCCACAATCACAAAATAATGTGCTTTCATCAAAATCAAAATCAAAAGACCATGAGGCAGCTTGGTACAGAGAAAAGGATCCTCTGATGGAGATACCTGGGAAAAGGTTTCTTTTCCACCAAAGCCATAATATTTGGGACAAGTCGCTCAGCTCTCTAAGTTTCTTTCCTCATTCACAAAACAAGAAAAATAAAAATGCCTATATTGAGAGTCATAGTTGAAAATCAATATGTATACACAGACAGTATATTGATATATGATATACAAATGTAAAATATATTCATTTATTCATATTAATAGAAAAAGGTCTGGAACTCTATCCGCTAAGGTTAACTGTAAGTTATCCCTGAGTGAGGGATATTGTGGATAGTTATAGAGGGAAGTACAGTAGTGCGGTCAACAGTGTAGACTTTGGAGCTGGACTATTTTAGACTCTGGACAAGTTGTTTAACCTCTCTGGGCCTCAGTTTCCTCTTCTGTAAAACGGGAGTAGCTAAAAACCTACCTGGTAAGGTTGCTTTAAGAATTAAATGAGCCGATATATGAAATCATTTTTGATAGTGCCTAGCACGTAATAAGGGCAATGTGTTAGATATTCGTACTCTTTCATTTTGTTTATTCCTGCTACTTTTTTTTAACAGTGATTGCATATTGATTTTACAATAAGAAAAATACATAAAGCCTAAGAAAAGTTCTTTTTAACATGTGAACTTTTAATAACTGGTAGACATTTTAATTAACTTTTACTTTAAATAGAAATAAAATAATTAAAACTGTTAAAGCAGTATATCAAACAGAGAACAATGGCCACAAGCTTTCTACTGTTCCTTCAGAAACATAAAGGTTGTTAGGTTTGAGGTTCATGCATTTGCATGAGTTTTTGCTGCTATTATTTTACTGTCTCCATTTGCACTGCAGTGGGAAGCTAAAGTCCTGCCTTGCTTTCTGCCTCGTTTGCAGCCAACTCCGTGTAAATGCAACATCAGTATTTCAACTTTCAGTGGTGAGGGTAATCTTGCATACTTGTCTAGGCTGTGCAGCGCTTTTTTTAAAGAGTATAAAAAGACGTCTCTACTACAAATAGAAAAAAATAGCTAGGCATGGTGACACATGCCTGTAGCCCAAGCCTCCAAGGAGGCTGAGGCAGGAGGATCACTGGAGCCCAGGAGTTTGAAGTTGCAGTGAGCCGTGATGACGTCACTGCACTCTAGCCGGGGCGACAGAGCAAGACTCCATCTAAAAAAAAAAAGTATGAAAAGGTAATAACTGCCGCACCACTCATCATAGACAAATGAATGCAAAATGGTTGCATCATTAGCAGCTCCTGCCAGACTCTAAGACCTGTGGATAATCAACCTCTCCTGAGACCAGACACCTCTGCCACACCCTTGTGCAGTCATGGCCACTTGTGAACTTAGCACGTTCTCCATATACCAGGTGTCTCTTCCCTAAGGTGTGGTTTCAGGACAGGCAATTTCTGTTTTATTAAGAATATTCAGCTGGCTGAGAAAAGCCACAACTGAAGAAATTTATTATTTGAATTGTTCAATTCCCTGGGAAGTTTCCTTTTACTGCTCAGGAGGAATGAGGAAATGACAGTGCACCACACATACACACACACACACACACACACACACACACACAATGCTTTAGGTCAAATTATCATCAAGAAGCCAGTAGGATAGCCCTTAAAATGGGCCGCTGCAATCATGCTTTCAATCCAGCCACTACACTTGGCAGGTAATTGCCAGCCAGGGGCAAGCCACAAATACCATTAAATACAGACATTATCGTCCCTGACGCCCACAAGCACCATCATAATAATGAACTACCAATATACTCAGATTCCCTGATCACATGGACTATACATTTTGCAAGAACTTTTCAAGTCCAGCCTAATAGAGGAATTCTCCAGGCTGTAAGATTTCTTTGGAGACTAGATGAATTCAGAAGGATAAAGTTAATTGAGGTAAAACAAAAATGGCGATGGATTCATTCTAAATTTAGGTAGCAGAAAGGTTTTTCTTTTTTGGTTCAGCTCTTTCCTTCCAAGATTTCTTTCTGTCTTTTTCCAGTGAGTCTATTAGGAAGGCTCTCTAGACCTAATTGACAAATGGAAATAAATAAATCATGAGCACCCACGCAAGCATTTTGAAGGAATTTATAGCTGGAATTGTGTACATATTGATCAAAAAAGACATCCTGCCACAGTTGAGGAGATTCCTGGCAGACAGATCTCAGAAAACTGAGCAAAATTATAATACCATAAACCATAGAATCACTAAACATTTCAGCACATATCACAAATAAAACATTACAATTTTTATAAGAGGAAATTATTCCTGATAGATCTACCAGACTGCATAGAGATGGCAAGCATGAAAATATGAGATTCCAGGAAACTCACTTTATTTGCATGTTTGAAAAACCCTCGATGAGGTTTTATTTCAAAGGTAATTTAAAACATTGTCAGACTCAGTTGGGGCGGGGACCCACTGGGAGGAATGTTTCATTAAGAGATAATGATTTTGAGACAAGTCAAAGTTTAGGGATAAATGAGTTCTTTCCTGAATAAAGAAGCGTAAATAGCAAAGTCTCTCCCCAAAAATGACACTTAACATATTTTATAAATGATCAGGAAGAGGGAATACAAAAGAAAGAATACGCTCATGGTTGCAGGTAGTTTCTAGGTAGGTTAATGGTATATTGAAGGAAACAACTGAGTCTGTATAGGATATAATATGACATTTGAGCTTCAGAATGGATAACTCAGAGAAAATACCTTTAAGAAAAAAGAAAAAAATTGCTTTCAAAATTGTAGCATCTGACATAATTTGTCCAAGTAATAAATATTCAACGTCCTTTATGTGCAAACTACATATATGCAAATTCTGGAGAGGGACAACGTTCATGTTAAAGTATCCTGAAGATGTGGGGCCAACGTGTTGCTAAAATCAAAAGCGAAAATCAGCTCTGGTTATCATTAGAATGAGAAATAGAAACAAAATGGAAAATTATGTTGTGTGCGTTATCTCGAAAACTTTCAATTTTGGACATGAAGAAATGCAGTGAAGCAATTGAGTAGGGACGATGTCCCGGGAGGACAGGGGCCTGATTCACACCTAAGAGGAGACATGTATCTTCGACACTGGGCTAAGAGGAAATCAGGACTCATTCAATGAAATTTCAAGGGGGTACTGAGAGCGTCCATATGACCTTAATCTTGATTGTTCCCTTCTTGTACAAACTTGTTAATAATATATACATTTTACATTCCCAATGTTGACTTTCTTACCTCCATTTCACTCTTCAATCATTTAATCAAGTATCTGCACTCCTTCCTCCACCGAAATAATTTTCTAAGGGAATTAACAATGTCCTAACTCCAAATCCCATAGAGAATTTTTTCTTCTCATTTGCTTGATCTTTCTAGGTTCACGGTTCCCTTCTTGAAGTTCTCTCCCCCCAGAGCTCTTGTGATGCCACCTTCCCTGGGTTTCTTCCTGCCTTGGATTATTTCTTGTCCCTCCACTGGCTCCCCTCCCGCCCTTTGGCCCTTCAATTAGGTTATCCTTGCTCTTCTCACCCTATGTGCCCACTCACGACCTTCGCCATGCCCGGGACTTCAATTCCCACCTATTCTCTGATTATGTCCATAATCCTCCTCTCTTTCCCCCACTTTATCCCTCCCCCGAGCTCTAAATCCATGTTTAATGATCAATTCATGCTGATTTCTCCCTTCTGTCCTCCAGCAATCCCACTCCTGGGTATTTATGCAAAGGAAAAAAAGACATTCTATAATAAAGACATCTGCATTCAAATGTTTATAGTAGCAGCACAATTCACAATTGCAAAGATGTGGAAACAACCCAAGTGTTCATCCATACATGAGTGGATTAAGAAAATGTGGTATATGTATACCATGGAGTATTACTCAGCCACAAAAAAACAATGGTGAACCTCTTGTATCATCCTGGATGGAGCTGGAGCCCATCCTTCAAGGTGAAGTATCACAAGAATGAAAAAACAATTACCACATGTCCTCACCATGAAATTGGCACTAATTGATCAACACTTACCTGCACATATGGAAGTAACGTTCACTGAGTGCCAGGCAGGTGGGAGGGGGGAGGAGAGGATGGGTAAATTGACACCTAATGGGGGCAGTGCGCATTTTCTGGGGGATGGGCACGCTTGTAACTCTGACTTGGTCGGTGCAAAGGCAATATATGTAACCAAAGTGTTTGTACTCCTGTAATATTCTGAAATTTAAAAAAAGTATCAATTTATCCAGCTGTATGTCCCACGCAAATACAAAGAAAACATGTCTAAAATCAAACCCAAGGGTCTCCCCCAACCCACTTTCCTAAATCTCTGTGCCAGTGAATGGAACCACCACCAGGGAGCTTCCTGGCACACACTGGGTCTTGGCTGAATTACAAAAGGCATCGCTTCCCTAGGCTGGTGCATCCCTGCCCCAGAGTGAATGGTGGTGCTTGGAGCAGACTTTAGCCCTCCCACCCCCTCTGCTGGTGTCTTCGTGAGGGCACAGACTGAACACCTGTTGGTGGTAGGTAGCCCTGTGTCTCCTTATCTCTCAAACAAAACTGAAAACTCAGAGTCATCACTTCTTGATGCCTCAGGCATTAAGTTCTGTCCATTTTATCTTAGAAGTATCTGTATTGTATTTCTTAACAGCATTATCTGTTGGGGAAAATGCTTTTGTCTAATATATTGACACTCAATTCATATAATACACATTAGCAAAGCGTCATTTCTTCCTTATTTGTTGAAAAGTAATAAGTATCAATACAAGTTCTTACATTTTCTTTCGTTAGCCTAATAAATGACTCTTTGGGGTAGACTTACATATCCCACTTTGGAGACTACTAGTAACAAAGTCCAAACACACACAGCATAATGTCCAAGATCTTTTATAACTAGCAATAAAATGCCTTTCAGCCCCCTGGTGCATTCCTCCATGCTCACACTTACTGCACCAAAAGCATGATACCTGGTGTTTCCTGACTGAATCCACACAGCTCATGCCCCTGTACCTTTGCACATGCCGTGGCTCTTTGGAATCTCCTTATCCCTCTTTTCCTCAATGTACTCCTCCTTCTCTTTCAAGGCTTAGCTCAAAAAATGCTTACTCTGTCAAGCCTCCTCCGATCCTTCTCTCACCCTCTACCTCTCCAGCTGCCACCCAAGGAAGAATTGCTACCTCCCTCTGCTGTGGCCCCATAGCTCCTTCCACATGAAGTACGTACAGAACCCTCTCATACTCATCGGTTACTCATTTTTTTTACCTGACTTTCTCCCTCATTAGATTTTAACTTTCTTTGAAATAGAAATCGTGTCTTATCCATCTTTGTATATACCAAAGACTTAGAATTGTTTGACAGGTTATAGGTACTTTGTGAAGCTTGAGCGAATGAATAAATGCATGAATGAATATGCTTAATTAAATAAGTTCTCTTCAAATATACTGGGCAGAAAGTTCCCTTTCCCTGTGTCTAAGCAGAGATTGATAGGAGCATATCAAATATTGACTACATGTGTGGTCTAGATATGCTTTAACATATGTGAACATCATGAATGTGCCAAAAGACCCTCTCCACCCTCAGAGTTTGATGTAATGGCCGACATCTATGCCCCGCTTCAAACCACACCAGAGTGGCCCCTCTGCGAGGGGAATGGGGCTGTGAAGTATGGAACTAGGAGATTAATTACGCCCTCGAATTTAAGGCTTTTGAGTCGATCACTCCCTGATGTCTAAATAATAAGCCTATCACTTTTTATCTCTGCATCGTCAAGTGAAGCTCCTTTCATTCTCAGGGAATAAGGTATGCCCTCTCCACGTAGGGCTTCAGACATGAAAGGCGCAGATCATAGAACGTCAGCATAGTCGAAAGAGTCTCATTCTGCTTTTCCCATCCAGAAATTTTTAGACACTTTAACAGGAAACTTGTGGCACAGATGGAAAACGAATTTCATCTAAGTTAAGCAGAGTAAATGATAAAAAAAAAAAAGAAAAGAAAACCCTCAAAGATCAAAAAGCTGTGTAAGAGATACTCTGAGGACCCAGACTGTATAAATGCTTGTAAGCTACGAGTGTTTTCATACAGTGCTATTAAGGAACCTGCAATTAAGGTGTTGGAGGTTTTACTTAAACACATGCACGTACACATACACATACGCTCACAGGGAAATCACTCCCCTCTCACAAAAGAACAGTGGTAGGTGCGCAGCGCCTCAGCAAGGCACAGCGCTTCCCCTGGAAATGCAGCCCCCTTCTCAAGTCAAGTCAGTCTAACCTGTGGAAAGATATAATTTGCCGCACCACCAAGAGCTCGCAGACAGCAACACCTCCGTAGGAGCCTGCCACTTCTACAAACCCCAAACAAAGAGGTATGCAAAACCCCTGCTGCTTGGCAGGAGAAATGTGTTTTCTTATCTAGAGCCAAGGCAGGGATTTGTGTGACACTCCTGTCATCCCCTAGCTAAGTACTCGTGTGTGCTGCACACCTGCAGCCTGTCTCGCACCAAGGCTTTGCTGCCGGGCTTGGCCAGGTTGCCTTGCATAAAGGGGACCCGTAAGTTACAGCAAGGCCAATGCCATTGCCAGGGTTCTTTTCCTGGTGCTGACTCACAATTCAAGTGTTCGAATAATTTAGACTCACTGTCATCTAACACAGCAGTCCAGATCATGTGATACTTCAAAAAATGAGACGCATCCAGAAAGGAGTGATACTGGGAGAACCAGAATTTCCCGTCATTTCCTGAGGACAGTAGTTCTCAAAGTGTGGTCCCTGTACTAGGAGCATCAGCATTAACTAGGAACTTGTTAAGAAATACAAATTCTCAGATACATATATTTCAACATGCAGTACGCAATAAATATAGACATTTTTTATTTGTCAATTTAAAAAAATTAAAAAAAATTTCTCAGACCTGCACTCCAGACCTCCTGAATCAGAAACTCTGAGGTCGGAGCCCAGCAACTGCATTTTAATGAGGCTTTCAGGTGATTCTCAACGTAGGTTAAAGCTTGAGAACCACCGCCTTAGAGATTTGAGTCCCGCACGATCCCACTCTATAGCTATTTATAGAATAATATAGATGGTAGAGGAGAACTAGGTTATTTCCAAAGGTTATAAAGTGATTATGCTTCTACACTTTCAGATGAGAACTTACGGCTTCTCGTCTTACCTAGCTTGTATCAGAACCAGAGAATATCTACCCCTACTTGTTAGGCTGATGGCCGCTGTGATATTTGTGCAGCCTGCATCTGCTAATTTTAAACTTTCTAGATTTCCATTACAACTGAGTCTAGTTTATCTCATTTCACATTGGATTAATGCTTTCCTAGAAGTGAGGGACACACAGGCAGTGCCGACTGTATGTTGATCATAGATAACTGGGTTTTGGCTGTGACAGTACACAGAGGCCCACAGAGAGGAAAGTGATTGTCCAGCAACCAATAGCCTTGCCCGGGCATCACAGAATAGCACCAGATTCAGGGAAAAGACCAGTAGAGGACCACGATATTATGGTTTCATTCCTTCCTGTCACTCAAACTTCTTTGTTTAGAAAATGTAAGCTTTCTTCAGAATCAAAGAGGAGGAAGACCCATGGCTTCCACTTAAATAAAATAGTCTCTCAATCCAAGGCTCTCATAGCTATTAAGCTAATGTTAGAACAGCGCTTCTGACTTACAAATGCAAAGAGCTAAATAACTGCCTGTGTAGTATTATTATAAGCAACAGGAAGCAAAAATGTCAGGGCAAGAAAAAAACACAAATCAAATATCTCATTGTTCTCAACGTGCTTAGTCTGTCCCACAGGCGTCATTAATCCCGGGGAGAGGAGCAGCAATTTCTTTTATCATAACTGCCTGGCATTACAGCTCTGAAGGTAAGATTTTTTTTTTTTTCTCCTAATGTATAATGAAGGAGATTTGTGCAATCTGGACATTATACCCAGATTGTCATGGCAGTCGTGTGACCTAAATGGGACAACTTGAGGATAAAATGTGATTATGTTGAGAATGACGAAGTGAAAGAATAGAAAGAACCAGAATCACTAGTGATGTCACTGAGTCGCTGGATCTCACTTGGAACAGCCTACCTCCAACTCATGTATACGTAAAGTAATCAGATGTCTTGATTAAGATATCGCTATTTGCAGACTGAGTCATTCCAAATGGAAATATATACCACAGGTAAGAAATTGTGTTTTAGTTTTGGGTTTAGAAAATATCAATGTACCATGGCTAATCAACGAGTCGTCAAAATTTCCTTTGGGATAGCTTTCCTACATGTTCCTTTCTCTCTATTCATGTTGTCACTTTATGCGATATGTGAATCAAAACCTATTTTGGCCTAGGAATCTATTTTATAAGGAAGTTTAATAGTAATTTTTACTTTAGAGATATTATGGACAACAAATCAGGAAAAAATAAAATAAAACGTATGGATCAATGTGTAGATATCAAGAACTTTAATTTTAACTTCCTCATAAATAATAATTGTTGTTATTGTTGTTGTTATAATTATCATTATTTTTATTACAGATGAAGAAACTGAAGCCCAGAAATGTTGAGCAACAATATGTCCAAAGTCTCTTAAGGGTCAGAGCCAGGATAAGGCCCACGAGGTGTCGGAGGGCAATGACTCCACTATTTCCTCCTCACCCAGACCTTCCTTCTCCCACATTCTTGTAGAACTTGGCTTGTTCCATTCATGAAACTCTTTATATATTGTCATCAAAAATAGATATTTGCATATGTGAAAAGTGTGCACATAACCATGGGCAATATAATGGTTATGTCGTACAGTCAAAAGGTTATATTTGTTTATATACCGTTCTCCTTTTCACAGTTTGAGCCCTTGAGGGCAGGACATGGACCTGAGGACTCATGTCTGTCCACTGAGGCACCAGCACCTAGAACGCCCGGTGCTTGATGAGCATTTCAACTCCTGTTAGGGAAAGTGTAAGCTCATAACCACTACTCTGAGTTAGAGTTTTTATAGCAAAAACTATATTAAAGTAAAGATTGATGAGATCTTTAATTTAAAAAATTAGGAAATAAAACCTTAGTGGATGACAAAGGTGAGAAGTTGGGAATAAAATATCTTACAAGGTTGAGTTATTTTCTCACCATTAAAAATGATAGGGCATAGAAGGATATGTTTTTGAATAAGACTGTAAGTAGAAATTTGCCATGTTATAGATTCTATAAAACTCTTGATACCCTAAGGACATTGGTTAATGGTTATTATCACTCATAAAAATAGCAGTGATGAGATTATCAGACACACTATCCAATCTAAAATTGGGGGAAAAAAAGAATTAGCTAACGTAAAAACAAAGTACAAGGAAGGTACCTCAAAATTTTATTATCTGCTGGAAGATTTAATATACATATACACATGTACTTCCAATAACAATTGGGCTTAAATAAGGTAAAGACTCAAAATATCTTTCATGTCATTCCTTAAAAAAAATTCCTCACTGGTATTATTTTAGGTAAATGAACATAAGAAAGGAGTAAAAACAATACCCTCAACTTGAAGACTGTGGTACATTTTTAAAACCATCTAGCCCATGTTCTAACTGCCTAAAAATAAAAATGATTTAGGAACAAGAAAGTTTGAAACAATCTTTAAGTCAAGTAGTATATAAAAGCAATTATAGGGGGTAACACATTCTAGGCTGTGTGGAAAAAAGTACATAAAAATGTCAAAATAGTAGCAATAAAATGTCTATAAACTTCATCCTTATGACCAGTCAGGAAATGAAAAATCTTTGTACAGGCTGTGCTTTGAAAAAGTTAAAAGTGCTCTATGAGTTAAAGACATTGTAGGTCATTACTACTATCCCAGAAAGGAGAAGGGGGAAAAGTATACACAACATAAAAGTGGTTATTTTAGAACTTTCTTTCCATTTCTTTGTACATGGGGCTTTCCTGATGAAAATAAAAGGCAGATAAGTTTTTTTCCTCATGTTTCTTTAGGTACAGGCAAGCTCTGGACAAAATGACAGTGTAGACATACATCCTTGCCTTCCTCTGTCATGTTTTCTGCAGTTATACTTCCCTTCGGTGTTGTACCCTCTGTCTCTGTGCGGTGCCACGGCTTCTTGTAGACCTCACCTCGACCTGCCTCCCAGCCAGGCAGGTTTACCTTCACTCATCCTGTCTTTCCTTGTCAGCATTTACCTGCCCTGAACTCCATTCTCTCAGACTCTTCCTAAGTAACTTACCAATTGGATAAATAATATAAGCTAAAAATGTTTCCCACTGATAATAGCAATATGTGTTACCCGACCTAGAAGACATTTCATGTTAATGCCTATGCCAAGAAGAAAATGGCATAGACATTTCTAGCAAGGCCAACAGAGGAAAACTCTGTAGGTCTTTTGAAACTTCTCCAATTAAACCTTCTTACTCATATTCCTAAATCCTCCCTAAGTCAACCAAGATTTGACGTGTTAGTCTCAACTAGTTCTACCAGCAAACCCTAGACTTTTAGAGTCTGAGATCTCCCTACCTTAAAAATGCCTTCACACATAAATATACATATGTGTGTTAAAAGTTTAATAAATTGAGTCTTAAGTAGAAATTTTATTTATGTGATTATATTTGTTTTCTATTTCTGCATAACAAACTACCACAAATACAGCAACTTTAACTAACATCCATTTATTAGTTCAGAGTTCTATAGGTCAGAAGTCTGGGCAAGCCCAACTGAGTTCTCCGCTTAGAGTCTCACAAGGCTGAAATCAAGTGTCAGTTTGGGCTTTTATTTGGAGCTTCATGGGAAGAGTTGCTTCCAAACTGATTCAAACTGTTGGCAGAAGTCAGTTCCTTGTGGCTGGCCATAGGACTAAGATCTTCATTTCCTTAGAGGCTGTCACTTGGGGACCACTTTCAGCTCTTAGAGACCACACTCAGACCACACTCAGATCCTTGCCCTGAGGCTCCTTGCATCTCAAGGACAGAGAGCTTCCTGAACTTTCATTCTCGCTCATGCTTTAATCTCTCTGATTGCTCTTCTGCTACCAGCCAGAGAAAATTCTTTGATTTTAAAGGGCTCATGTGATTAGATTAGGTCCATCTGTATAGCCTCCCTGTCCTAAGGTCAATTGATTAGTAACCTCAGTTACATCTGGAAAATCCTTTGGTGCCTTGTAGGAGAACATAATTTAAGGAGTACCACCAGAAGGCCAAGTTCATGGGAACCATTTTAGAATTTTATCACACTCATCTTGCAGAAATTTACTTATAATGCTTCTATGGTAGTCTTCATTTTTGCCTTTCATTATAGGTGATTTATGTATATGTCTTAGCTATCTCTAATAGAAAGATAACTCCTTAAGAGCAGGTAAAATGTTTTCTTTCTCAATAAGTTACTTTAGGTTATAGCTGAGACAAATAAAAAAGCAAAATATAAACAAGGTGCAGAATTTGTTATGTCAAACGAATCAGGTAGCAAAGATATACGTTGCAATTGAGGTAGGAGATTAAGAATTCTGTCTATGAAAATCAAATAATATGAAGTTGAAAATTTAGGTAAGAATGAAACTTGAAAGAGACACATGATAAATTAAGTTGTGAAACTAAATTTTATCCTAGCTGAAAACTGCAAGCTTGGAGTCTGCCAGGAGCAGCTAATACCAGATTATAGGAAGGGACTTGGAGGTTGTTAATTCTGTGGTTTATGTAGTACCATCCTTGGAGTAATACCTAGGTACCTTTCTCAGGTCACATTCCCTACCCCAGCCTGAATCAGTAACCTTCCCATGGTCCCAAGTTTTTAACCAAGTAACCACGGCAGGCTCTTGACAGTAATTTACTCCCCTTAGTTGGGTAACTGAGTGTCTAACTCCAGAAGGTATAAATTTAAGTAGAGCTGATCTTCTTTTGTGTAAGCTATTTTATAGTTATTGTGTTGTTTCATATACGCTTTACCTGATTTTAGACATTCAAAATAAATAAGAGAATATACTTTACTAAATTTATTCTGATTTATTAAAAACTTAAGAGTTTTGTAAAAATTGCAAATATCTTGCATTTAGATTTGTAAGTTTGCTTATTAGGTGATTGAAATATTTGAGAGAGTTGGTTTATTAAGTTGTAAATGATTGCTCGAAATGTCTTTAAAAATAAAGTTAATAAAGTTTCTAAATATTGTTAATACTCAAGGGATTTGATTCATCAAATTTATAGGCTAATTGAGCATTAATTAAATAACAAATGAAGTTAAGTGTTTAAAATTGTAACACAAAATTATTAGATTAGCAAATATAATAAGATCTGTGTGTTGAAAGTAAACGCTTATAAAACTAGGTTATAAAATTTATACCTTTTATCAGTTGAATATTAACACAAACAGAAACTACAAACGTGTGCAAAAAAAGTCACCTTTTGGGTACTAAAAACTCAATTACCATTATTAAACACTGAAAAGCAATGTAATTGCAATGGATATAAATTATGATAGCTATTATTTATTATGTACCAAGTACACGTCAGTTCTGTGATAGGGGCTGGGATTGTTTGTTTTCGAAGATAAGTAATAATATGCCTAAAGGCTCTTTCTCATTAAGTGTATGTTGAACTAAACTGACAATCTTGTTAAATCTAAAAAGATTACTTCACATACTAGTTGGAATTCTTTTGGTCACCAGTAACAAAAAACTGATCAAACTGTTTTGATAATAATAATAACAGCAAAAACAATAGCAATAATAATAATATGAGGATTTTGTTGTTCAAGTAATTTAAGAAGTCCCGAGATAGGAGGAGTGTCCCTCTTAGATCGTCCTTCAGAAAAGAACAAACCATGCCTCTGTGACGAGTGCAGGGAACCGGCAGCCACCAGCCCCTGGATGTTGAGGTTCTCCACGGTACTGAGGTGAGGCCACAGTATTGAGCTTTCTGGACAGTTCTGGCCAATTAGCACAGCAGGAATACTAATACCTGGACATTTCTGCCCAACGTGAGATTCTTCCAGCCAGCGATCTTTGCTCTGGAGCTCCCTTTGGGTCTGGCCAAGACTTTGTAAGATTTGCATCACAGTCGGAGGCCCTCCTTGCCCAACCCCACTTTCTCTCCCTCCGTTTTCACAGGTGCTGTGTCTGCATCAGCGTCTGGGGCTTCCCCTGCCCGTACACTTCCTCCACCTTTATCATTCACAGGCATCACCGCCAAGAGATGGGGACTCCATCTCTGTCTGCTTACCAGAGGACCTGAATGGACCCTTGGGCAGAGCTTGGTCCAGCAGTTTAGTGATGCCACAGGGACCACTTTCTTTCTGTGTCTCTGCTCAGCCTTCCCCAGTGGCAGAATAGCCCTACAGCTGTCACTCTTCATGACAGTAACCTGGTCACAAGGCCAACTGGAGCTATTGCTTCCTCATTCACAACCAATGGAGGAAAGGAGCATCTTTTTGTAACATTCATGAGAGAGGGAATCATTTGTTCTCCAGATGCTCTCCATCAAACATTCCTTTCCGTCCTTTTGATACAGATCATAATGCCATCCCAACCATCGTGACTAGGGCCCACCCCTGGAGCTGTTGTGAGATCAGTCCCCACCAATCTGGGTGACCCATCAGAAAGGGAGGCAACCATGACATTTCCACGTGATGCTTATTTTAATGAACCTTCTCTTAAGAAGTTGAAATAGGCCGGGCGCGGTGGCTCACGCCTGTAATCCTAGCACTCTGGGAGGCCGAGGCGGGCGGATCGTTCTGAGCTCAGGAGTTCGAGACCAGCCTGAGCAAGAGTGAGAC
>RJWJ010000041.1:509910-563873 GCA_004363605.1 Indri indri
ATTAATTGGACAGCTAAAAATATATATAGAAAAAATTAGCCGGGCATGGTGGCACATGCCTGTAGTCCCAGCTACTCGGGAGGCTGAGACAGTAGGATTGCTTGAGCCCAGGAGTTTGAGGTTGCTGTGAGCTAGGCTGACGCCATGGCACTCGCCCCAGGCAAGAGAGTGAGACTCTGTCTCAAAAAAAAAAAAAAAAGAAGTTGAAATAACTCATATTACCCAGACCCGTAAAATTTTGAAATTGACTCTTGCTGTAATCCATTGGTCTATGAAACTGACCTAATGTGAGCACGGTCGAGGCTGTGCGAGCAGAACACTTACTTCACTGAACACCATCTATGCAAGACTCTTATTTTACAATTACTGGGGAACAAGCCTTTTATACTATTAACAAATTCTTTTAGTTTTCTTTTCCCTGATTCTTATTCCCAAACTATCACCTAGTTATAGTTAAAGTAGCCAGTATGCCTCAATTTACTATATTCCTCAAGAATATTTTATTCTATATATTGGCTATTTCCAGCTGTTTTATCAAAATGGCCACATGAGTTAAGGTTCTTAGTTCCAGATTAAAAGGGTAAGCATCCTTGAACATCACACCACTGGATTAGTCCCATGAAGACACTGCTGCTACCAACAATGTGCACAGAGATTGCTGCATAAACTGCTAATAATGCAGACAGCGGAGGCCAGAAGCTGTCATTGAACTGTGCCACTGCAGTTTCTGGAAGCTGGATGCCCATTGCCTCTGTCCCCAGACTTGCCAGAGTAGATTCTGCAGAGTTCCTCCTTCTCCAAGTCACCAGTTTCCGGTTCATACAGGGGCCAGTGCAAACTGTGGGCAGAGCCTACATCTCGAGCCAGTGCCCAGGCTGCAGGGGAAGCAGGGGACAGGTTCTGTCAGTTGATTTCAGTTTCCAGAGTGGGAGGTGAGCTCTGCATCACAAGGTGGAAGATCTGAGATGTTGGATTCTTTTGCATTTGTTTTCCTTCTACTAGAATCTCCTGTGTGGATCCACAGCAAGCCTTTATGAGGGTTTTCCTCAGCACCTGAAGTCTATGAGGAAAGAATACACTAGTGCTGAAATGTCTTGGGCAAGGCCGAGGGTCAGCCACAGTGGTCAACAATCCCTCTCAGTTTGGACTTCTTTAGGGAAGCTGGTTACCCTATTAATAAATAACATTTGTATTCCTTATTGTTTTTGTTAGAAAGACAAAAATGTATTGCCTTTATTAATGCCAGACCCATAGACTTTATACAGAGTAGTTGCCACTATTCCTATAAACATTCATCTTGGAAAGATTAAATTCAGCCCAGCAAATGTTTATTCAGCACATAATAAATGCAAGACCTTGTGCTAGGCACTGGGGGATGACAAATTTGTCTTGACTTGTCACTGTGGTGACTGCTTAGTTGTTATTTTAATTCCTTCATCATGGAAGAATTGGGTATTAACTATTCATGATCTACTTTTATATTTCACTGTCAATTTTCCATTATTTCCAATTCTACAGAAGAGCTCCAAAATCTCCACAATACATTTCGAGAGGTTAATCTTTACTACAATTTCTCATTTGCTCATATTATGAATATCATTTTGGAATCCAAGGCAATACATATGTGAATACAAAATGCAATTGTTAAAGATGTTAATTATTCATATGCTGAAGTTATTACTATTACTATTGTGACAAAGGAATGTTTGAAATTCATAAATGTATGTATGTGTTTGAGGGGATATACAGTTCATGCTCGCTTTGGTGCTAACGTGATATTTAGGAAGTGTTAACAGCAGAGGAACCATATGAGAAAACATCGATCAGAGCTCTGTTTTAATGCTGAAGCTTGGCACGATCCTATACTATTTGAACTGGACAAAAAGGTAAAGGTCAGGACCCATCTTTGAATTGACAGTCATCGCCATCGTCACATATTTGTCACTTTGTGATCCACTTTTTCATGTTGACTCTACAGAGGCTTTTCGTGTTATGCTCTAATCTTTTAATTTCTCCATCTGAAACCAAGGCTCTCGCACTTGATCACAGGGGTGATGAGGTTATGCTTTTTACTTTTATTTCCAAGGTGGTTAGCCATTAGCTGGGAATAAGTCAGTAGTAGCTACAGAAGAAGTAATAGTTAAGACCTCAGTCTCTACAGTAAAACAAGCCTGGGTTTATCCCCACTGGCTGTGTAATTTTAGGCAATTACAAAACCTCTGCAAGTCTTAGCTTTGATCTCTAAAAAGGAACTAACAATACTACATTACTAATACTTTCCATAAATGACTTCTGGTGAGGATTAAGTGACATAATATATTTGGCCACCAAAAACCTATGCACAATTTTTTTTTTATTTCAGCATATTATGGGGGTACAGATGTTTAGGTTACATATGTTGCCCTTGCCCCCCTCCCCGCCCAAGTCCAAGCTTCAAGCGTGTCCATCCCCCGGATGGTGTGCATCGCACTCTTTGTGTGTGCATATACCGGTCCCCTCCTCCCCCCTCGACATCCAATAAATGTTATTCTCATATATGCACTTATGTATACACATTTTTTTAACAGCTTTATTCATTATTGCCCCAAACTGGAAATAATCCAAATGACCACCAACTGTTGAATGACTAAGCAAAATGTGATATGTCTATACTATGGAATACTATTCAGCAATAAAAACAAATAAACAACCAATATGCACAACAACTTGGATGCACTTCAAAAGCATTATGCTCATTAAGCTCAAAATAGTACGTACTATAGGATTCCACGTATAAGGCATCCTGGAAGAGGTAAAACTATATGGACCAAAAACAGTTCAGTGGTTGCCAGAGTCTAGGAGTGGAGGTAGGAGACTGACCACAAAGGGGCACAAGTAAACTTTTTGGAGTGATGATGATATTCTATTAATATATTTTCATTGAGTGCTGGCTACATGATTGTATGCATTTGTCAAGCTCATAGAACTATACACTTAAAAGGGTGAATTTCATGTTCTCACCTACAAGTGGGAACTAAGTAATGGTACAAGTGGAAGCAGAATATGGAATGATGGACAATGGAGACTCGAGGGGCGGGTAGGGAGGGGGTGGGTGATGGGAGGTTGCTTGGTGGGTCCAATGTGTGTTGCTCCAGTGATGGATGCACTGAAGACCCTGACTTCACCACACTGCAATATATCAAGCAGCAAAATTGCACTTGTACCTATGAATACATACCAATAATAAATAAATGGAAAAAGGATGAATCTTACTATATATAAGTTATAACTCAATAACTTGACTTTTTTTAAAAAATGACTAGTGATACAACTAAATATTGATTAAAATTTTTTCAAAACCTCTTGGACAGTGTGCCTAGCACTAAATGAGCACTTAATGTTAGTTATTTTTATTGTTATTACCATTGACTAAGTTGATAAAAGTATGGAAAACCAAAAAAATTAGCAACAGTTTCATTTATTGTAGAACATAGATTAGGATTTAGTTTACTAAGAGTTCAGAATTTTTTTATTTCTATAGATTCAATATTTTAATTCAATAAAGTATAAGGTGTTTGGTAGAATGTTGCTAAATAGCAATAATTATTACCAATGGCAATTCTATTGATCATATGTGAGTTGGATACTTAGAGGGTTACATGTAATGCCAACTCTAAGGTCAAAGTGGCAAAGCCTCCAGGATTTATCAGGGTCTTTTTCTACTTGTCAGATTTGCACATCTAGGAACTCAATTTTGGTATCAGCGCACTCTGAGATGACAAGGTTATAAGAGACTGATTTACATTTACTAATCTCAGAAGGCACTGATGTATAAACCTGACATACAACGCCTCACTAAATAGAATTATAACTGCCACTTGGTACAGCATGGTCTTGTGCACTGATCTGATCATCACATTTTCTGTTTGTGAGCAGATCTAAAGGGGAACCTGGTACTAAGCAGCTTCCTGAGTGGGCAGGGAGTCAGAGCTAGGGAGAGAAGTTAGTCCTACAGGACACAAAAACCAGGTCACAGTAAAAGCTTCATAAATCATTCCTGTTTCCGTAATTCACCAGATTCAATGTCTTTGTTTATTGAACAATGTGGCATAAAAGATGATATCATCAGGTATTAATACATCATCACCAACAGAATCAGCTTTCTTGATGGCAATCACATCTGTTCCTTCCTCCGTGAGGTTTTGCCTTTGTTGAATTTTGTGTTCCCAAGTCACCTCTACTCCACACTGACAGATATTATCCAGTGTGACTTCTACAGATAGTTAATTTCATCCTTTCATGGATTGTTTTTGCTAGTTTAACAATCAAAGAGTGTTTTGGTTATCTATTTTGCCAAAACAAACCAACCCCGAACCCTCAAACTTCGTGGTCTAAAACAACAACAGTCATTTTATTATTAACCCTCACAAGTTTGGGAGGTTGAGTGGGTTCAGTTAGGCAGTATTCACTCAGGGTGTCTCACGCAGTTGCTATCAGATGATGGCTGGTGCCGGAATATTCTGAATGCTTGCTGCTCACATGTCTGGCATGCAGGCTGGGGAGACTCAAACAGCTGGGGTTTGGAACTTCTAGGCGTCCCTCAGCTTGTTTGTCTCTGTGTGGCCTCCCCACGTGGTGTCTCCAGCACTGCAACACCAGGGTAGTTACATCTTGCAGAGGAGGGCTCAGGGCTCCAAAGGCTCATGTCCTGACAGGGAGCCATGCTGAAGTTATGTCACCATTGATTCTGCAGCCCCAGAAGTCTCAGATCATCACTCCCACCCTACTCTCCTAGTCAAGACAAGCTCAAAGGCCTACCAGGTCCAAGGAGAGGGGACACAGAGACTCTGCCACTTGATGGGGATGTGGCAAGGTTCAGAGGAGAATGTAGGACTGGAAATATTTTATTGCTGACAGTTTTGGAAAATACAATCTGACATGAAAGGCGATCTTAACTTTTAGTTATTAGAGGACTGAGGGTATTTTATTACATAGCAGCCAAATGTCTACTTTCAGGAGCACCAAATACTGAATATATGGCCCCTGTTCCTCAGCTCCTCCCCACAGCCCTGTGACGGGGAGAATGAAAGGTACAGGGACTGAAAATGAATAGGTAAGGACATTAAGATGACTTAAAAATTGACAGATGTCCCAAAAATATGATACGGAGATATTTTGGGTTCTCTGATCTAAATAGACAAATGCTTTTCAAAATGATATTGGTGATTAAAAAAAAAAAAGAATAGGCTATACCCATTCCTTTTAAACAACTACCTGAGTCATAAGCTATATTTCAGATGTGTGTCAGAAAGTGAGTATTTATATGTTTCTGCATTGCTAGGGCTTTCTGGGCAAATTTTACTGGGACCTGTTTAAAAGACAGGCCTTGGAAATGAAATGGTGACTGACTAGATAGGAAGAGATTTACCTCCCAGGAGGTTTATGTTTACATTTCAGGTGGGGGATGAGCCCCACAGCCTTGGAGACATGGTAGAGGTTGTAAACTCAGAGATGGTTGTCTTCTTTTTCCTAAAAACATTTATTTATATTTCAAATGGTAGCAACCCAGAATCTTTCTCCTTTACTTCTCAAGGAGGATTTGCTTGCAAACTAGTTTGTTTTCCAACCTCAGGAGGGAAAATTTTACACTAGCTTCCAGATTCACATTTTTGGCATTCCTCACAATAGTACCAACCCCAGTAGGTGTAGGATGACCTCTAGCTCTTGTCACATCACTCCAAGGGGAAAAATTGGGACAAAAGGAACTGAGGAGATTACTGTGAGTGATACTATAATAATCTATCTCAGCCCCAGAAATTTCATGGCTATATGAATACAGAAGTTAAAAACTTATCAATATGAAAACAGTACAAAATATACTTAAATATGCACATTTAAGTATATTATGGCTTAATTCTCTCCTCGTAAAAAATTCAGTGTTGTGTTGGTTTTGCTAACAGAGAGAGTTAGAATTCATTGGGTTTTTTATGTGAACAATTCAGAAGTTTGTAGTATAGTCACAGATTTTTGCAGCTATCACTACGATCAATTTTAGAACATTTTCATTACTCCCAAAATAAACCCCATATCCATTAACAGTCACTCTTCATTCTCCCCAACCCACTCCCAGGCCCAGGCAGCCACTAACCTACTTTCTGTCTCTCTAGCTTCTCCTATTCCAGACATTTCATATAAAGGGAATCATACAATATGTGAGCTTTTGTGACTAGCTTCTTTCACTTAGCACGTCTTTAAGGTTTATTTGTGTGTGGTAGCTCATATCAGTACTTCATTCCCTTTTATTTTTAAACAGTATTCCATTGTACAGATATACCACATTTTGTTTATACATTCATCGGTTGACAGACTTTTGGATTTTCTTCTCCCTTTAAGCTGTTGTGAATAATGCTGTTATCAACATCCATGCACAAGCTTTTGTGTGGACTTTTGCGTTCATTCTTATTGGCCATACACCTAGGTGTGGAATTGCTGGATCAAGTGTCAAAAAAATCTATGGTTAACCTTTTCAGAAACTGTCAGATTTTTTTCCAAAATGGCTATAATATTTACACTCCCATCAGCAGTGCATAAGTGTTACAGTTTCTCCACATCCTCACCAACACTTATTATATGTCTTGTTGATTATAGCCACCTTAAAGGTGTAAATGGTAATCATTGCTTTTTAGTTCAAATTGTTCATATAATATCTTACTTTTATTTGTATGCATTTTGCAAGTTTTTCACAATGCACCTTCACATGAGCTATTTGTTTTGATAGGCTTATGAGATAGATTTTTTTTTCTAAAACTCGAAAGGGCTGAATGAGTTGCCAAGGTCATGTCATTAATAAATGACACTGTCAGAAAATTCTTCAGCCTAGGTCTTCCAATTCAAACCCCAGTCTACATCTCCTATTATAGTAGTCTGATCACTTTGATCATTCCTTTAGATCATAGAATTGAGAAAGGGAGAAATGACCCCTGATGACCAGTAATAATCATGACTATTCTCTATCTTCACATTTTGCCATTTGAGAATCAGCTACACATTTTCGCCATCTCCTTCCATTCTCTCCAACATCAGGGGAACTTGATGAGGAAGTTGCCCGTTATGTAGTCACGTTACATGAAGGATCATCTTTCCTTCACATCTTCATTGTTCCAGTTAAAGGGAAAATTGCTTTCCCTTTCTGAATACCCATGGAAGGAAACTGTTCCGTTACCTGATGTTATATCATTATAATATGACCTAGTTTCTAAGGATCCAGCTGCCAGTATAAATCCAAGATTGGATTCTGCTTCATACACTATCTGGCTTAAATTCTCACCCAGCTTTCTTGGGGCTTCGACTTAATAAAATCTAATAAGATTCCCTTCCTTCTCATGCTGAGAAAATGTTTGCATGAAAGAAAACCTCCCAACCTCCTCTTCCCGCTATGTTTGAGAATTTTGAAGGACTGGTCCAGTAGGATGTCTCTCAGCCACTGTGCAGATGATCTCTGGGCTCTGCTGCTCCTGGTGACCCAGTCTCTGGCACCTCCCCTGAACCAGCTCACAGCTGTTCCAATCCCACCTTCCATCTCTGGAGCTGCTTCTTCCTGCTGCCTCTGCTAGGCTTCAAAGGACCTTCTCCCACTGTTCCCAGGAGGTTTGCCTATGGCCCCCAAGGCGCATGCTTCCCAGGGATCTGAGTTACCTATTTTGCTGGTAATAGGGATATTTAAGACAAGGTATTCCAGAGATTAACCAGGAAGCTATTCACTATAGTTCCACACATGGCATCAATGACCTTCCTTCTGAAGGGGATCAGAATATGCCACCCCAAAACATGCCACTTTGGCACAAGGACTATTTTGAGCTAAAGACAACTGAATCAACAGATGCTGAATGAATTCTCTGTTCTTCCCTTACCTTCATTATAATCCAGGTGGGGCATACATTCCCGTTTGAGGAAGGTGCCCGCTTCAACTCTGTACCAGGAAAAGTGACTCTTGTCATGGAAAATGAAGAGTCAACACCAAGAGGAGTTTGCATAAGCAGACCTTACTAAAATAACCCTTATATTCTGTTATTTCCCCTATATATTTCCTAGTTACTTCCCCGCAATTTATCATCTTGAAGCCCAAACCCTTCCTTTTGTCAAGAAGGGAATATAAACTTCCTAGTCTAACCACTCCTTTGAGTTTTACTTCTTTTCTGTAAACACTTATACATGTAAAATATTAATAAAAATTGCATGCCTTTTCTCCTATTAATCTGCCTTTTGGCAGTTTAATTTTCAGGCCCCCAGTTTCTGAACTTAAGACCGTAGAGAACATGTTTTTCCTTCCTGATATTTCACTGATGCAAAACTTGTATCCAGAAAGGGAAAATATCTTCTAAATTGATCCATGCCAGGCACTTTCCCTAGGAACTAAAAGACAGTCTTTGATATCTCCCCTTTGTCTGGAAGTCTTAATCCAAGTGGCCATGATTGTAGGTCCTAAAGTCCTATTGACTAGCCTTATCATGGGGTAGAAAAGCCTTACTTCCAAGAAAAGACATGTACAGACCCAATAGGGATCAAGGTACTTATTTTATGTCAATATAGTATGAGATTAAAAGTTTGATGGAGTCAGAAATTTTGAGTTTGTCTCTTCTGCAGTGCCTTTTTAATAAGTTTCAGTTGAATTGAATTCCATTAATTCACAAAGATCCAATTTAAAGACAATGAAACTCTCTGGCCTGCTTAATTTAGTTTGCATTTCACCATTTACAGAAACTGTTTGTACTAGAGACCACTGTTCAGAAATGGAGTATTTTATTATATTGATGTCAACAGGCAAAAGCACACCATTCCCTCACCCCTATGTGGGCCTACATTTTAGAGGCATTCGAGGCATGGCAGAAAGCCCAGAGATTTAAAACCTTTGCACATGGCCACTAAATTTCTTCTAATTTTTGAAACTAAGTCACTGAGCTTTTGTCAGTCCCATATTTACTAGGTTTTCAGGCAAGGTTGTGGATCTTAGCTACAGAGAAGTGGAGGTTTAAGTCAGGACTAACAGGCTTTCCTCCTAACTATTAGTAGAGTAGCAGCAAGAGTTACAGTCATGCACCACATAAAGAAGTTTAGGCCAATGGCGGACCATATACATGACAGTGGTCCTATAAGATTATAGTGGAGCTGAAAAATTCCTATCGCCTAGTGACATTGTAGCCATTTTAGTGTCTTGGCACAACACGTTATTCATGTGTTTGTGGTGATGCTGGTGTGAAGAAATCTACTTCACTGCCAAACTTAAAAAAGGATAGCACATACAGTTATGTGCAGTACATAATACTTGATAATGATAATAAACAACTCTTACTGGTTTATGTATCTACTATAATATACTTTTTATTGTTGTTTTAGAATGTACTCCTTCTACTTATTTAAAAAAAAATAAAAACGTTAACTGTAAAACAGGCTCAGGCACGTCCTTCAGGAGGTATTCCAGCAAAAAGACATTGCTGTCATAGCAGATGACAGCAATAACATGTCTGTTATTGCCCCTGAAGAACTTCAGTGGGACAAGATGTGGAGGTGGAAGACAGTGATACTGATGATCCTGACCCTGTGTAGACCTAGGCTACTGTGTGTGTTTGTGACTTCATTCTAAACAAAAAAGTTAAAAAGTAAAAGAAAATTTATAGAAAAATCTTATAAAACAAAGGTATAAGAAAGAAAATGTTTGTACAGCTATACAGTGTATGTGTGTTTTAAGCTAAATATTATTACAAAAGAGTCAAAAAATTAAACAAATTAAAAAGTTGATAAAGTAAAAATGTTACAGTAAGCTAAAGTTAATTTACTATTGAAGAATGAAATTTTTCATAAATTTAGTGTAGCCAGTATACAGTGTTTATAAAGTTCACAGTAGTGTACAGTAATGTTCGAGGCCTTCGCATTCATTCACCGCTCACTCACTGACTCACTCAGAGCAACTTCCAGTCCTGCAAACTCCATTCATGGTAAGTGCCCATGGAGTCCCATTTTTTTTTAAATCTTTAATAGCATATTTTTACTGTACTTTTTCTATGCTGAGATATGTTTAGATACACATATACTTACCATTGCGTTGCAGTTGCCCATGGTATTCAGCGTAGTGACATGCTGCACAGCTTCGTAGCCTAGGATCAATAGACCATATCACATAGCCCAGGTGTGGAGTACCATCGAGGTTTGTGTAAGTGCTTCCTGTGAAGTTCATACAAGGATGAAATTGCCTTAAGATGCATTTCTCAAAAGTATCCCCCTACTGGATAAGTCCCAGCACAGGGCCAGCATAGGAGGCTACTCAATTGGTTCCCAAGACACGTATCAAAGAGGAGATGCTATGAATAAGTGACAATGCACTAAACTGACAAAGTCCATCCTGGGTTGACTCTGTGCTAAAATGTAAGCTGCCCTCCAGAAAATTACATAGACATTCAGGCAGGGAAAGCCAGTAAACTAGCACTTCTCAGAGAAGAGTGCTGATTCTTAAATAAATTACCTTTCTTCTTAGCAAAACTTAGTTTTTTCCTCTTGACTCAATTCTTCTCCCTGGCTGAGATCCGATGGTGTTCAGACCAGATAATGCAATGCGGCTGCCTAGATTAGTGTCCCACTGCAGGAGCGCATTCACGCTGGTGAACTCACATGACAAATGGTAACTGCACTTTAATTGGTCTCCGTTGTTTAAATTTACAATTACTTTTGATTAGGCTATGTTTACAGCAAGAGGAGAGTCTAAGTAATCCCGCAAAGGAAAGCATTAATATATATTATGCACATGGGTCTGAAAAATTAAATATACTCTCAGAATTATTCATAACCTATTATTTCAGCAAAGCTAGTTGTTCCCAGAATGGTATCCAGCAGTTACAAGATAAAGACAGGAAAGGAAACATCCACATTATAGCTTTATTTCAATGACTTATGAATTTTCTCATAGGTACAATTTATATATGTTCTCATTTAGCCCTAGTTTAAGTTACTCATTAACAGATATAAGAAGAAAATAAAAAAGAATAAAGGAACAGAAGATCTTTTTTCCAGGATAGCTGGAGAGACTATGTCCCCCTTAAGAATCAAGCTTAGGTAGGAAACACTCTTAATTTCTTTACATATTTATTAATTTATTCAGAACACATTTGTTGAACTCTGATACATTGTGGCTGGGAGTGAAAATTGGTGCAACTATTTTGGAAAACAAAGCTGAAAATATGTGAAAACTAAGATCCATCAATTTTTGTCTTAGAAATGCAAATGTATGTGCACCAAAATGCATTGTTTAAAGAAAAATTAATTGAAGGCCATTAGGCTGAGACAGCTCCTTGGGTTCCAACACAAGCAAACAAAAGCCCAATTCAATGTAAACAGTAAAATGAAACAAGCTTAACCAATCAGAAACCACCAAACTAAACTCTAAGGACTTTCACTTTAACCAATCAAATATATTTTCTTTTTCTTGCTTCCAAGAATACCTTACAAAAGTGTTTCCCTGGCACCCCCTCAGTGAAGCCCAAGTGCTTGCAGTCTGGCACTGCCTAGTTGGTGAATTGTTCTCTACTCAAATAAACTCTTTAAAATTTTAATGTGCCCAAGTTTATGTCTTAACAACATGTATAAGAATGTTCATAGCAACAGTACTCTTAATGCTCCAAACTGTAAACCTAAATGCCTGGCAAAAATGGTCTAGATAAATAAAATTTATCTAGTATATTTATATTGTATAATATAGCTGGATATATTATATATGTATTATGGTAAATATATATGGTATATTTATATAATGGAACACCACCAAGCTAGGAAAACAAACTAACTTCAGCTACATATAAAAAATACTTGGATGAATCTTACAAATATAATGTTTTATAAAAGAAGCAAACATGAAAGAATGCAAATTGTATTAATATTATTCCATTTATATAAAGTTCAAAGACAGTCAAGACTAAAGTCTGGTGTTAGAAGTCAGGACAGGTGTTAGCTTTGGGGAGTGGGAGCGACGAGAGGAGAACGTAAGAGGGGCTTCTGGGGCTCTGTAAATGTTCCATTTTTTGATCTGGGTGCTGGTTACATGGGTGTGTTCGCTATCAGAAATTAGTTGAGCTGTACATGGATGACTCATGTAATTTTCTGCACTACATAATGCTTAATAAAAAAGTTTACATAGAAAACAAACAATTTGTTGTGTGCTGGGTACTGAAGAACAGAAGAGAATACTATACTGAGACAGAAAGCCCAGGAGCTCACAGCCTTGAAGGGAGGTAGGCACTCAAGGGTATGATGTTAAACGATGCTGATGACTGAGAGACAGTGTGGAAGTCCAGAGCCAGGGGACCTTGACGTGGGCAGTAGCAGTAGGGAAAGGAGTCAGGAAAGGTTCCTGAGGGAGGGGAAGTTCATCTGATGCTGAAATGACAACTCGGAATTAGATGGTCTAATAAAGATGACAGGGTAGCTCTACAGGGGAAATCCCCCAAAGCCCCCTAAAAAACGGCATAGAGAGGAGCCTACTAGGTCTTAAAAAGGGGGTCGGTTAAAGGTCCTTGCAAGGTCTCTGGCTGTGTCTCCATTAATAATGGATGAAATCTCAGAAGTTTCTGCATGACAATTGAGACCACCTATGTCAACACAACTTAACTGTTTAGTCCAGGAAATTATTCTGCCCAGGAACATAAGACAGTCACTGGTCACAAAATATGGTCTCCCTATGGCATTGAGTACTTTGTTCCTAAGTCAGTCTATTTTGAAAGGTGTAGTGTGTTGAGAGGCACAGACATGGAAATTTTTGTTTGCAATAGACATGAGGAAGAAGGACTGGGAACTTCGTATTTTCAAAGGTTTAAAGAAATGTCAATCTCGCAAGAGTTCAGTCAATATGAAAGTTGACATTGTGAACCTACACGGGATACAGCATCATATTTGAATGTTCTCCTCTTTTCCTTACTTAAGGGATTGCCTTTCTTCTAATCACTAACACTCCACCATGTTTACACAGAAACATGCACCTAAGGACGCGTGAGCTTTTTAGGATTTCTTTAAAGCCGGTGAACTTAAGCCCTTCTAAAGGAAAAAGCATTCTTCGTTATGAGCATCTCAAGGACTTACAGCAAATTGCTGTCCTTTTGTAGTTTGTTTATAACTGAATTAACCAACCTCTTGTATGGGTGTCCTTAGCCTGTTCTCTATAGCCTCTGCCTGCTGGTTCAGTTTCAAAAGGGTGTTTGAAGAATAGATCCTTGTGAGGGACCCGCAGCCACCCCACCCACAGTGCTTGTTAGGGGAGTTTGACCTGAAGGCCAGACATTAAGGTTTTAATATTCTTATCTCAAGAAAAAGAAAATACTTAATAAAGCGTGCCTTTTAAATAGTCAGGTAGTAGGCTTCTGTACTCCATCACAATTAGGTTTCTTTCTTGGGAGTTGCAGAATCATGCCCACAATTCCTTCTTTCAGTAACTAAATTCAATAAACTAGAATATTTGACAAAATCCTTTAATTCTTCTTCACATATACCTCCCCTCCCCCATGAGGCTTGGGGCACATAGGCAAAATAGGTCCCAGGGAATGACCGCTTGATATCCCATAGTTCTTCAAGGTAATTGTAGATTTAACTTCAATATGTCCTTGGGTCAAAGATATATATTAAAAAAGAACAAACGCCTAGTATATCACCAAGAAGGAGATAGGATTTGTGAAATCCCTTTTCTCATAAGCTGGAATCTTGGGATAAGGCAGAGGGAAGGGTAAGAGGTGGATAAAGCTGATCCGAGTCAGTCAAAATCTAGCCCAAGATTGCTTAGGCTGGGGCCAACGAGTGCAATAGAGACATGCACAGAAGAAATTCAGCAGTGAAGAGTTATTTATGGTACTGAAGAAGATAAGCATTAGCAGGATCACAAACAAGAGAAGCTGGTATCTACTGAGCTCAGGCAAACCTATTGGAAATGCTATACCATTGTTGCCTTCCCAGTTGGCCCATCACTTGACTGGTGCTGAGCAGCTTCTCATGTTCCCCATAACATGGTATCTCGGGCAGAGCAGTGAATAGTGTCTGGGAGTCCCAGCTCTCTGCCTAGGGCTTTGCCTGGGCCAATGAGATTTCAGGAGTCATAGATCCCACCAGCTCACCAAATATTGGAATAGAAAGATTGGTTAGAGGCTAGTTTCAGCAATATTACAGACTGAATAATCTAAAAATCCTTCATCTACCAAATACTTAGAAATGCCAGATGGACATAAATGAATGTCCTTATAAATGTTCATCTGAGACTAGTGGAAAGTAAAGGAAATTCCCAGTGGCCAAAACCAAAGAAGAAACTGAAAAGCAGAGTAGAAGTGCGTGAGGTGATGCTGCAGCAGCGGTGGAGATGGAATGGCGCCTGTTCCCATTATCCAGGGGCTTGGGCATTGACCCCATAGAGGAACAGGAAATGAGATCTGGGGCCCACACAATGGGGGAGGAGGAAGGGAGCTGTGTCAACCCCTCCTCCACATGAACCCAGGATCCTTGAGAGGGACTATAAAGAGTCTGGAGTCGAGACTTTGGGTTTCCATTTCGACACGTAAAGAGCTTGGAAGTTGTCACTACTGTCTTTATAACAAACTGAAAATCAGTGACTTGTCTTAGATCCACCATAGACCTAAGTTTGCAGGGTAAAGCATTGCATTGAAATCTGGATAGACAGGTGCATCCATAAGAGACCCAGCAGAGATCTGATTACCTGGTACAGAAGTTGCTGTGAGACAGTCTTCAGTGATAACTTTGACGAATTTCTGGAGGCTGAGTGTGGAATAACCTGAGGGTCAGAAACTCCTGGGGGACACAGTTTTAGGGGCCAGGGGCAGGACATACTTTCAGGGTCTTTATCTCCAGGACACTACCAGATTCTCATGGTGAAGACCCAAGAGATGACTGACAGCTCTGGCAGGGGGAGGGCAAAAGTAATCATTGTGAAATACACCCAGAGGTCTCCTCTCCCTGGGGAAAGACTTCACCAGAGCCTTATCCCAGCTAGAAAACTCTAGCTCTCTTTAATCTTCCTGTCTCACATAAAGAGGGAGGCAGAATGTAGTCAACAGAAGTCAGGGCTTTGAGGAAGTACTTTGGGGAACACAAAAGCAGGAGAGAAGAGTAGGGAACAGGCAGAAAAAAGTATCCTGCTGGAGAAATACTTCTGAAGGTAAAAGACTTGAGACATAGGCTCAATGATGGACTGAGATTTAATTTAATTGGAAGATTATAGAATTTTTTCCCTCCCATACATCTTAGCACCATACTATACAGCTCCAGTGTAACACTGGATACAACTAAAGAAGCTGCGAAACACAGGCTGTCTCTAAGAAGGAACACTAATGGAAGCTCAAAGTCAAGAGCAGAGACAGAAACAAAGACACTAGAGGAATTTGAAGTCTCTAGTGCTTACAGCTATAGACAACATTAAACACAATCTGTCTTAATCTATTCTGGCTGCTATAAAAAAAAATACCTTAAACGGGGTGAATTATAAACAATAGAAATTTATTGCTCACAGTTTTGGAGACTGGGAAGTCCAAGATCAAGGCACCAGCAGATTTGATGTCTGGTGAGGGCTTGCTCTTTGCTTCAAACAAGGTGTCTGCTAGCTGTGTCTTCACAAGGCAGAAGGGACAGATGAGCTCCATCAGCCTCTTTTACAAGGGTACTAATCCCATTCATGAGGGCTCTGACCTCATGACCTAATCACCTTCTAAAAGTCCCATGTCTTAATACTATTGCATTGAGGATTAGGTTTCAACATGCAAGTTGGGGGGTGGGGGCAAACACTGGGACCATAGCACAACCCAACTCTTAGCCAAATTAACATAAATCCTCATACGGACCTATTTACCTCAATTTGTATTACCTGATAACAACATTTCCAGCTTTCAGCAAAAGATTACAAGGCATGCCAAAGCGGGGGAAAACACAACCTGAAGAGACAAAGCAATCATCAGAACCCTACTCAGATATGACAACAATGTCAAGGAATTTAAAATAACTATGATTTATATGCTACAGAATCTAATGGAAAGAGTAGCCAACATGCAAAAACAGAGGGAAAATGTAAGGAGAGACATGGAAATTCTAAAAAAGGGGCAAAAGGAAATGCTAGAAATCAAAAACACTATAAAATAAATTAGGAATACCTTTGATTTGCTCAACCGTAAAGTTGACATAGCCAAGGAAAAATTAAAGAGCGTGAGCATAGGTCAACAGAAACTTCCTAAACCAAAGTGCAAGGAGAAAAGAGAATTTAAAAAACAGAACAGAACATCCAAAGACAATTGTGCAATTGAACTGGGAGAAGGAAAAGAAAATGAAGCAGAAGAAATATTTGGAGTAATAATGGCTGAGATCTCCCAAAAACAACACCAAACCACAAATTCTGAAAGCTCAGAAAACATCGAGAAGGATAAATAGTAAGAGTAAAAAACAAAAAGTCCTAGGCATATCATATTCAAATTGCATGAAACCAAAATGAAAGAGAAAAATCTTGAAAAAATCCAGAAAAAAAAAATCTTACCTCTGAAAGAACAAAGACGATAATTATAAAAGACTTCTGATCAGATGTCATGTAAACAAAAAGAGAGTGGAGTAAAAGATTTAAAATGTTGAAGGGAAAACTCCACCAACCTAGAATTCTATACACATTTTGTAACAGATAAATAGAATTATATCTGGGTTCCTACTGTGACATTAATCATTCAGTGGGAACCTACTGTGTGTAAGGCACAACAATAGGTGAAATTTTGCCATAAAAAGTAATATATGAAAGGCAAAATCCACTCCAATACCGTGTAGCAATCTCAGTGCTAACATTTAGAGGTGAGCACTTACAGATTTACTAAAATGGACCATCTTAATTGAATGAAGCACATCTTCTCTTGATAACATAGAAATCAGTAGAGTAAAATGATAAATTGAACTGGTTTGAGAGTCATAACAGCTCTTATTTGGCGGGTGGAAAGTGGGAATGTCGATTTATGCAGAAATATGCAAAGGAAGAATAAAATAATGCCTATAATCATTAATTTTCCTGGGCAAAACTCTGTCCTCTGGCAGGAAAAAAGAAATGAAATGCTGCTTCTACTTGTTTAAAAAGAGATTGATGCCATCGGACTAAACAGCAGATCTGAAGCCTGGCTGCAAGTTCAGATCCTCTGGGAGGGTTTTTTTAAATGTGAGCCCCCCCCAACACACAAATTCATTGACTCAGAACATGGGGGGTATGATCTGGCAGTGATGGTTCAGAACTACAGGATTTAAGTGAACAGAAAATTTAGAATTCTCCAATTCAGCAATTTCCAAAATAATTATTTTTAAATTGTTGGAGCCTTTTCTTCAAGCCTAATTAAAGCAAACCGATTAAATAAAATTTGGGCTGTGCTGGCTTAATGAAGGTCAGGGGGGTAGTGTTAGGGTTGGCAAGAGAGGGAATCAGACCCGCGCCTGCTCACACAGTCTACGCTTATTGCTGTTCTCCAAGCCGCCGAGTGGTTCTAGACCAAACTTAAAACTTCTCATCTGAAAGTTTCAAAGTCTAATTTGACAGATTAGGAACCGAAGACCCAGATGCTGCTCCTTAGTGCTTAGGAGCAGATGAATAGCCTTTCTTAGATATCTGTAAAGAAAAAAAATCACAACAATGAGTGCAGGCCTAAGAAAGATGATAAAATGTCTTATTCAGAGCTTTACAGTGAGGAGTCGTCTGTCCACATTGGTTTCAACATGAAGGCAGTGGACGGGGCCAGACGAACGCATGTGATTCCGCCTTTACATCCGACATTCTGCCAATCAGCTCCTCTTTTAACCAACTACTTCTGGTAAAGGAGCACTAAGGCTATTGGTTTGTTGTTGTTGTCATTTTTTAAGATATTAGCTTAAGCTGTTAATTATTGTTGCTGCTTAATGATTCACTTATGATAATTAGTGTATTAATTCTTTGTACTTGTGCCCTCAAGCAATTCTGTGAAGGGCATAATTTAAAAAATTCAACAAATATAACTACCATGCTGTAACTGTCCAAGCAGTACTATTTAAGTGCTATTTCATGAATTAGGATCTTTCAATTCCATTAACTTAAAGGGATTAGCTTCCAAGGGACTGTTGTCTTCTGATCCTATTTCATATTAATTACTCTTGCAATACCCATAACATCGGAGTTTGCACAGCATCTTTCTTTTGCTGGGTCTTTATTCACAGTGAAAGTGAGAGTTTAAAAAAGAGAGGTTGGAGTACTCCAGTTCAATTAAATCCAATCACTATTTATGGAATGCCTACTGTGTGCTGGACATGGAGACAGATACAATTTTGAGTCACAGTCTGCTGTCCAAGGCAGGGCAATGGGCATTATGATATAATAGCTCCAATTCATTGAGCACCTATAGATTACCAGGTCCACGTATATTATCTTTAATCCTCATGACAGCAGTGCAGGGTAGGAATCATAATCTGTATTTTACAGATGAGAAAAGATTAAGAAGAGTTCAATGACTTGCTTACAGCCACTCAGCTAGTATTTGGCAGAGCCAGAATTTGAACACAGGCATGACTTGCTGGGAAATTCTGCCTTTTCCTTGTACAATATGTAAGCAGAAGACTCGAAGCAAAATTGTGAAACAGGCAGTGCTTGCCTTTGGTCTCCCTGCCACCCTGACTTTATGTGACCCTATTTCTCTGTTGCAGCTCTTCCCCTCCCCCACCTCTTTTCTAGTAGTTTCTTTGCTGTTCTCTGGATTCCAAGCACAACATGGAAACAGTCCATTTAGACATGCTCTTTCCATTAAGTCCCCTTTACTCTAGACCAGAGCCGTGCTTTAAAACTTTCAGCAACAATAAAAATGTCCTATATCTGTCTAGTATGGTGACCACTAGCTGCATGAGGCTATTGAGTCCTTGAAGTTTGTGGCTAATGTGACTGAGGAACTAAATTATTTATTTGATTTTAACTAAATAGCCATATGGGCCTATTGTCCATTGTATTGGGCAGCACAGCTCTAAAACTTTCTCAACTCACTCTGTGTTTAACACATTGACTGACACACTAGAAAAAAATTTTTTTTCCTCGGGGCCACAGTGTTTTATTACGAAAATAGAATAAAAACTTCAAAAACAAAACAATCCTTTCAAATTTAATGAAAAATGTGTTATTTTTATTGTTTTCTGTGTGAGTTATTGCAACTTGAAAAATAGTTCTCGCAGCTCCCAACATGAAGAGACATGAGTTACACATGCTTCACGAGGCCCCAGGCTCAAAACTAGCATGAGTTAAATACAACTCACATGGCAGTTAATGCATTAAAATGTTCTTTTCCATGCTTTATTTTTCAGAGCCTATTCTGCTGGGACACAGAATCACTTACTGCGTCTAATACATTGATGGTGATTAATGTGTATGTGGACATCCCAGAAAAGATGGTTGCATTTGAACAGAGGCCTTCTGGACAGGAAAATGTAAGAGTTCAGATGAAATGACAGGCCACTGGGGGAGATGTGTTTTTTGATCAAAGGGTCTTCTAAATCTTATTAATTCCATAACATGTGAACAGCCAGATGTCAGGCCTGCATATTTTTTGTTACATTCACCTTTTATGATAATCAAGCAATTTGTATCACATTCTTTGACACAGAACTCAGATGTTTTCGAGTGTTTTTTTCAAAGTACTTTTCCCAGAGTACATTTTATTCTGCTTTCTGCTTTTTTTTTTTTTCTATACTGGAGCCCAAAAGGTTAATACCAACTAGAGTGCCCAGTTTCCTGAAAAATACTGTTGCCAGGAGTGGAAAGGCAACAGTCCCAACCTGTCCCACACCTGTGGCAGGTCTCTGGGAGATGCTGCTTAGTCTACAACAGGCTCTCCACCCCAGGGATATTGCCTTTTCCCCCCAGAGTTACAAAATTGAAGTCTTTCAGAGTACAAAATTGAAGGCTTTTAGAGTAAAAAATTGAGGAGGAGCAAAATGTGTAGCTGAGGCTCAAAAGCAGACAATAAGGGCTGACCTCACCCAATCAAGGGACTTTGAGAAAAAGGAAAGAGGCAGAGGACCGGCGGAAAGGTGGATCAAGGATCAAAGCAGAAGTCGAAATCCAAAGACCAGGTAAGGCAGCTCCAAATCATGCCCAGGTAGGAGAGGACAGCCCCCAACGTGCCTACAGAAGAACACAAGATCTTGAAGTTGGTTTCAGGTCCATTGGTCTGGAGAGTCTGTGCTTTCTGGAAGGTCTCCTGGTCTTACCTAATCTTAAAGTGGCCTGAAAGGAAGATCTGTGAGGATTTGCCTTGCTGTAATACATCCCTTTTTGTGTGTGTACAAATTTAGTGCAGATCTCTAAATGGGCCATATACTGTTAGCCATTAATTTAAGGAAACTGACAAGTGTCAACCTAAAAAAATTAAAAATAAAACAGAAAAACTCAGACAGGTTCTCCAGAATACATGAGTTTATTTGAGAATAGCAGAGGATTGCAATCCGGGTATGCATGCTATGACAGATCATAGGCATGCCCAGGGGTGTCAGGGTAAAGGGGAAGCTTTTAAAGATGAACAGAAGTCCATGTAAGCTGCTTTGAAACGAGGGTCATAGGTCACAAGCTCATCGCAGGTGTCTTTGTGTAAGTGGCTTCTCTGGAATTCTGCAATCTTGAGGAAGTTTTTGAGATAAGTCCTGTTACCAGTCTATATGCAGGAATGTCTTGTGGTAAGTCCTCTTGCAGGCATGTGTGTGTGAGGGCTGCTTCTTCGTGGCCTCCTCTGATTCTGATTTGTTAGAGAGTGACATAAATGACTCCATTTTGGTACCAGCAACTTTCATATATGGCAGGGAAAGAAAGTCAGGAACACACAGAGAATAACTGAACAGAATTCTTAAACAAATGTCTCCAAATTTTTACTCAAAAACAGCTTAGCGGGCTGGGCATGGTGGCTCACGCCTATAATCCTAGCACTCTGGGAGGCCGAGTTGGGAGGATCGCTCAAGGTCAGGAGTTCAAGACCAGCCTGCACAACAGTGAGACCCCGTCTCTGCTAAAAATAGAAGGAAATTAGCTGGACAACTAAAAAAATATACAGCAAAAATAAGCCGGGCATGGTGGCGCATGCCTGTAGTCCCAGCTACTCGGGAGGCTGAGGCAGGAGGATTGCTTGAGCCCAGGAGTTTGAGATTGCTGTGAGCTAGCCTGATGCCACGGCACTCTAGCCCGGACAAAAGAGTGAGACTCTGTCTCAAAAACAAACAAAAAAACAAAACAAACAAACAAACAAAAAACAGCTTAGGGAAAATCATTCTTATAGACATCAGCAATGTTTATTCTCAGAAATGTTTTAATTCTTCTGTTCACAATCAGCAGACTTCACTCTGGGTTACTCACGTAAAAGCACCATGTAGCTCAATTCTTATTGAAATTACAGGGTTTCCCTCTGAGAAAAGCATTAAGGTTTACATTTCTATCCAATGGTTACAGCTCTTCAGATACCTGCAACCTCTCCCTTCAGGTACACAAAGCATTGCAACAGTAAGTCAGCAGATGTGAAGGACCATGATTTTGCAATGAAAATAATAATTTAGGTAAGTAAAATAAAACATCCTTTTAGAGGGTTCACAGCCATTAATTTCCATCTTTCAAAGATTCCGTTCTGCATCGTTTTAGGCGGATGGTGCGTGCTCTGGGTTCAAGGCTGGGAATGAGAGGACGGGCAATCTATTCCGTGGCTGTTTCTCGTGAAGCCCCTTACTAAGCCTTCGGGAAGGTGATTCTGTCGTGCTCACCACTCTAACTCTTTAGGTTTCTTTCTGCATACATATTAAAAGGAGCTTATTCTCCCTGACAGAGCCTTTCTGATTTGACAGAACGGTGTAAGATATATTCACTCAAGTGAGAAAAAAAGAAATTGAGGTCTGTTTGTATTTCTTTTAGGCCATAAGCCTCTTAAGCAGAGACTGTCACGTTGTTATCCTTAGTGGACCGGAACGATAGCATAATATTCAGCATCTAATCAGTCATTTCATTAATTTTATTGGAGCCACAATGGTGACCAATGGCCTAATTAGAAGGAATTGCCCCTGGCTTCTAGGCTTAAAGACAAGCCCTTGTCGTATGGAGGGAGAAATGCACATTACAAAAGATGTGGCTGTCAGTGGCAGTGTTCCCTTGCTCTCTGCTTTGCATTTCTCATTTCATTTGTGGTCAGACCTGCCGGGCTCTCCCCCCAGGCTGCCTGCGGTGGGTGTCCACTGGCAGGAGAAGAGTAGGTGACTTCCCAAGAAACAAATGGTTAAGCAGAAAGATTTAGTTGTCCTCATGTTTGCATGGTTTTATATTCACTATCTAATTTTTCCAGTGCAAATTACAATTAACATTTGAGTCTGTCTAGCCATGAAGAAATAGAGATTACTGTTATTACTGAAAATAATTCATTTTGGTGTCTTCTCACATCCTGGGCGCCTAATCCTTCCAAGTTCATCTAAGGTTCCCTCTCTCCATGACAACCTGCTCCAGGAATTTCTTTCTGCCCTGGTGCTTTATTACGCATAAGTGAAGAATCGCATGCTGCTTTGTATATTTTTGTCAAAAAGAAAAAAAACCAACTTTTTTCAGATAGGGACTGAATTACACACAGTATTTCTTTAGAAGCTCATTCAGCATCTAAAACAGTGTCAGGTACGTAGGGGGCCTCCATAAATATTTGCTAAATTGAAACCAGAAGCAAATGTTAAGTCAAGAACAAATCCAGGAATCCCTGTGGCTATTAATCATCTTTACCAAGAATTTAAATAATTTTACAAGAATTGTCTTAAGTCTGTTTTTTTATATCAACAGTAGCATGTCTCACTGGTGGCAGGATGTCTAGGGTGAGTATCAAGGACCTGGCCAAGGCTGTTCCTGGGACCCGAGGGTTAGGAAATAGGAGAGAGAGGGACTCAACTCTTACCAAACGCCTAGTGGACTGGGAGCCAAAGGGGACATTTAAATTGCAGATGGGATCATATCACTCTCAAAATCAGCCCATAGCTCCCCATTACCTTTAGAAGAAAAGTCCAGACTCCTCCTTGAAGTGGTACTCAAGGCCCTTCTGAATCTGGCCCTCGATTTCTTTCTGTCCCCATGTCTGGTGACTCCCTGAAAGACCACCCCCAGCTCCACGCATCAGGTTCGAGCTGCCCTCTCGGCTCGCAATGCTCTTCCACTTCCTTTCCCTCCTTCATTCCCACTGCTTCAAGGCCCCACTCTGGCCTCAGCTTCTGCAGAAAGCCCTTCCAGATACTTCTGTTCTGTTCTATTCTTCCCCTATATACCTACTGAGACTTTGCTTAGCAAAGCATGCCATCTGTCACATTACATCATCATTTCCTGTCTTCCTCCCCAGTCCTAGCACTCAGTAGGCAGTTCATAAGGTTTGTGTCTTAGTTTAGACGGAATTAACAGAACACCATAGACTAGGTGGCTTATAAACAATAAAAATATATTTCTCGGTCCTAGAGGGTGGGAAGTCTAAGACGCAGGCGCTGGCAGATTGGATGTCTGGTGAAGGCCCTATTCCTGGTTCATACACAGCCCTCTTTCTGCTGGGTCCTCACATAGCAGACAGAGCAAAGAAGCTCTGTGGGGCCTCTTTTATAAGGGCACTAGTCCCATTCATGAGGGCTCCACTCTCATGACCTAATAACCTCTCAATCACCCCACTTCCTAATACCATCCCTTTGGGGATTAGGTTTCGACACACGAATTTTGAGGGCACACAAACTTTCAGTCTATAGCAGTATGATAGCAGTTAAGAGCATGAGCCCTGAAATAAGATTTCCTGGGTTAGTATTTCCTCTTGGCCATTCATGGGCTTTGAGACATCAAGTGGAGTTATTTACCCTCTCTGTCCTTTATCTTACTACTTTGTAACATTAACTGAGTATGGTGTACCCACGTGGGTTGTTCTGATAATGAAATGATATAGTGTGATTAAATGCTTAGCCCAGTGCAGAAAGAGAGTATTTAACTTGTACATTTATTTGCTTACTTTTTATTGTTTTTTATTTTCCCTCTGAAACATAAATTCCACCAGAACAGAGAACTTGTCCCCTTGTTCACTGCTGTATCCTTAGCACCTAGAACAATGCCTGTGATGCTCTAGGAGCCCAGTGCATATTTGCAGACCATTAATGGATGTATTAACGAATGACATGTGAGTCATGGTGTGTTCAGGCCACTGCAGGCTAGCCAGTTTTCTGCAAAAGCAGAAGTACCCCATCTTCCAGTCACGGTCCCTAAATATAGTAGATACTCAACAAATATTGGTACCTTCTCCTTCCCATTGTTATCCACAATCTCTTGCATGAGAATGAGACCCTCTGGCAATATCCGCTTTAGAGTTTGGTGGCAGTGACAAA
Source organism: Indri indri (assembly GCA_004363605.1). Lineage (NCBI taxonomy): Eukaryota > Metazoa > Chordata > Mammalia > Primates > Indriidae > Indri > Indri indri. Next base: position 534,301 of record RJWJ010000041.1, read on the forward strand.
TATGAGTACAAATATCAGCAGTTGCAATCTCTGTTTCAGACACGCACATATACAGACTCACTATGAGCAATGACCGTAACAACTATTTCAGAACAACTCACGCAAAGCAACTTCCAGTTATCACCAGTATCTCTACAGATATTGGAATCCAAATCTTTGTAGAGTTTATATCCTCAACAAGAAATTCATATTTTGTAGTCACTGACATCATCATATAACAAATAGGAACTTGACATTTTCAATATGAGAAATTTATTGTGCCTACTTTTTTTCTACAGAAGAGACTTTTAAAGCATCTCTAGTAAAACGAGCATTATATGCCAAAAAATCTTCCTTTAGTTCAAGGTCTTTTTTTTATAAATGGACTTTGGGGAACGTTGTTAAATTCATCAAAGTTTGAACTTATTTTTGCACAAGCTAACTGGCAATCTAGTGTGTAGGGAAGAAGTACTGGACAGGGAATAGGGAGACCAGATTTGATTGCCCCTCAATTTTTGCTCCTATCCGGCTACGTGACCTTGAACGATGATGTCATTGTTCAGTGATGCCCTGTGAGGCTACCTAAGGCCCCTCTTCCTGTATTCTCTCTGAAGTTGCTCTCTGGGGTCTTCCTGTATCTGGCTTGATCAATTCCCATCTGTCACTGGTTCCAAGGTCCTCTCTAGGGCTATTAGTAATCAGGACGGAAACATCTGTCTTCTCCTCTCTGGTCTCCTCACCCAGTCTGAGGAAATCCCTTCCAATCCCCAGAGGAGCCTTGCAATACCCTTCTTCCCAAACGTGTTGTTTTTCCTTGAAGCCTTCATGCCTCCCCACCCCCGAGACCGAGGTTCAGCCTGCTCACACCATCTCTCTGCCGGTCTCCACAGAGTCACATCCTCCCTTGAGTTAATGAGCACAGAACTGCCTAGATACCCGAAGGGATAGAAACAGTAACAGAAGATACTGACGGAGAGGTGAGAACATCAGTTAATATTTTATAAAAGTTAATATTTTAAAATCTCGCTACTGCTACCAACAATAATAATGAACGGATGGAAATAGATCTGGGTTAGTTGAGCTTGAAACAGTCCTCCTAGCAAAAAAAAAAAAAGTTTTAGGCAGTGAGAAAAGGAAAAGAATAACACATGGTTTCTGTAACATGGCTGCTTTTGAACTTTACTGGATTCATGGAAAGCAGCCTAGTTTTGTCATGTGACTCTCCTACCATTCGCCTGCCTCTGGGACCATCTTTGAGGCCCAGGAGGGGTCAGTACCAGGAGGGATTCATTCACCTGTCTTCTGCCCATGGTCTTTAGGTCACCCCTGGGCCAGCATCCTCAGGGCCGGCATTCAATGCACCTTCTGGAGTCTCTGATGAATAAGCAGCCGCCCTCCTCCCTCCACACCTCCTCCCAGGCCCTGCCGCTCCTGCTAACCTGTCAGGCTGCATTTTCAATTACCGTCTTTGAAAAACACCCAGGTTGACCTATTAAATCAATGAATGCGATGAGCTGAACACAAGGCAATGGTAATTCTGTGGCCTCCCTTGGGATAATTGGTGATACCATGGGGTGTCGAAAATTCAAGCCTGAAAATCATTGCTTTGAAGAAAGGGAGGACAACCAGTGAACTATTTCTTCCATGAAAATGCATAAAATTTAAATAATGTCCCTGTTCTTCTGGGTACCCCCATCAACCTTCATTTTTTTTTAATGCACTGAAAAGTCTAAATATTTATTAACTTCAATTTACAGGATTTATTATAGCTGCATTCAGCCAGGGCACATACGCATTTTTTAAATATATGGCACTTTTAAAATAGCATCGTTTAAAAACAATTAGGAAATACACATGTTTTTATTTTAAAGATGTAAGATTACTACCTAGTTTTAAAAAGTAACTGGAAAAATTATTCTTGTAGGAGAGCTCATAATCAACAGGTTTACACCAGTTTGACCAGCTAGATACAGCTGGCATTATTTCACATAGGAAAACGGAGTTGTTCACATTTAAGGAGTCATCAGAGGGACCAATTTAACTGCTTAGTGCTGTCAGAAAGGCTCGTTACAAAGTCGGCTTGTGGCTAGCTATGTTGCAGGCCACCTGGCCTTGGTCTGCCATGAGATCAGAAAGCTGGTTTTGTCCTACTTGGAAACAGGTAAGATCCCAGCCCAGGCTCTTGTTGCTTGGAGGGTCACCTGGACACCACCTTTTAAGGTAGATAAAGGAGATGTCATGGGTTGGTGGGGGTCGGGGAAGAGGAACTCTGTCTATAATCTCTATAAACCACTGCCCCTCTTTTTTTTTTTTTTTTGGTAGAAACAAGTGTTGCCCAGGCTGGTCTTGAACTCCTGGCCTCAAGTAATCTTCCTGCCTTGGCCTCCCAAAGTGCTGGGATTACAGGCGTGAGCCACCACACCCAGCCTCTTCTTCATTTTTAACATACAGACAATTGAAATTGAGATCCTCTCTATTTTATCTAAAGTGCTGTGAAACACAGCTTCGGCCTGTTCCTGCCAACAGATTCCCACACAGATGCTCTGGAACGGCCTCTTTTCTTTGTATTTATTAATGGAAATTTTCCATAAAAACTGCAAGTGACTAAGAAGATGCTCTGTCTTTCGTCCCTGTCCCCATCGTCGTCATGCTTTGTTACTTAACTAACATAATTTTTGGAGACATGTTGGGGAAAAAAAAGCCAACAACGGAATATAATTCGAAATTCCACCATCCAGAGAAAACCACTTTTCCTAGGGAATATAGGCCTCTTCCAATTTATGAAATCATTTGGTTTTCAAAGGGCTTGAGCAAATCACATTTCATATACATTGAAATGCTTTTCGTTTGCTTCTGCTGCTTTTGTATCATCATTCAGTGTTACCATTCCCTTTTAAAATGATTTTTAAAAAAGAAAAAGGACGAGATCTTTAAAACTATGGAACCACCCATGACTAGCCACAAACTTTGTAGTGGGGTGCTGTATTTTTCTCTTTATGCTTTAAAATAGACTGCTAGCCTCTGTCCTTATCACCGCTTTCCAGTCGTGATTAGAAGGCAGCAAAGGGGAATGACACAAACAACACGGAATTAGCGTGGCTGACACCCTGAGGTCACAGCAGGCAACAGAGGCAGGTGGGGACAGGGTGAGTGGTGGGAAGCTGCTGTCAGGCTCAACTGTTTACCCTTGCGCCGAGCTACTTTGTGTCCCACACCAGATGTAAAAGTGTCCATGTCTCTAAAATTAAATTATGTACCTTATGGAGCGATTTGCACAAAACAACTTAGTATTTGTTGTGTGTTCCATAACCTGGGCTACATCTGTATCGTTATAGTGTCTTTAAAAAAAATAGAATATATACCACTTTTGTAACTTGCTTTTTTTGTTAGCACATGCCTCTTTATGCCCGTAAATAAATATGGACATCATAATTGTTGATGGCTACAAATATTCCAGTATAAATCTGTAACAATTTGTTTAAACAGTTTCCAGTTAGTGGATCTTCTGGATGTTTCCAATTTGGGCTACCACGGACTGGCTGCCTCTGGTTCCCAGGGTGATGTTCCTTGGTGCCTCCGGTTTCAGCCATAGCGGCAAGGGATGGTGTCGTGAGAGCTCGGCCTCTCCTGGGGCTGACAGCCCCAGCTCAAGCCAGCACAGGGACTTTTCCAGTTCTGAAGAGACTAGAAGTAAAGGAGAGAGAGTTATCCCCCTGCTCCCAGACAGCCTTCAACCAGTGGGGGACGGAAGTGGTTGGTGAGTGACTTCGGGAGGCCTCGGAGTGATGCTTGGGAGGCCGCTGTGGGGTCGAGCCCTGGAGCCCACAGCGTCGGCCTCATTACGTTTGCTCTTCCTCCTTCCCTATTCTCCCTCCTGCTTCCTGGGATCATCTTGGAAATGAACTATTAATACTTGTATCTGGGCAAGCTCTCCTGTCTTAGGCTCTGAGCCAAAATAGGGACTACGATAAACAATGCTGCAGGGGATATCCTTAAATGTACCTCTCTATCAGGTATCTAATTATTTCCTTCAGATAAAGTCCTAGAAATGTACCTTGCTGAGTAAAAGGGCACCGACTTTTTTCTTTTTTTTTTTTTTTTTTTTGAGACAGAGTCTCACTCGGTTGCCCGGGCTAGAGTGCTGTGGCATCAGCCTAGCTCACAGCAACCTCAAACTCCTGGGCTCAAGCGATCCTCCTGCCTCGGCCTCCCGGGTAGCTGGGACTACAGGCATGTGCCACCATGCCTGGCTAATTTTTTATATATATATTTTTAGTTGTCCAGCTAATTTCTTTCTTACTTTTTTTTTTTTTTTTTAGTAGAGACGGGGTCTCGGTCTTGCTCAGGCTGGTCTTGAACTCCTGAGCTCAAAGGAATCGCCTGCCTCAGCCTCCTTGACTTTTAAAAGCAAGCTCTGCTGAGTGTTCAGAGCTCCTAACTGTAAGGGGATTGATTTTATCGTATTTGCCTTTGCCTATTCAATCCCAGAGCTCTTGTGAAGCCGCCTCTTCCATCAAGAAGCGAAGCATAGATACTCACTTCCTGCAGTCTTTTAAGCCGCCCTCTCCAGAGGCCGCAGAAATCTCTGCCTTTTACTCTCCTGAATACATGATGAATGGAATAATTGGAATGCACACCCACTGTCTCCCAAATAGACATCTCACTTTATTGCCTGGTAGTTATTAAGAATGAGTAGTAATTTTGCTGCTGAAAAGACTACTTATGGGGAAAGTAAGAAAGAAGAAAAACATTCACTCATAATTTAAGCCACAAGGAAATAAAACCAACCGCAAGATAAAATGTCTGTTTCTCAGACAGCTCAATCTTTATATCACTAGCAGCATTGGTGCTCTTAATTATAGGTAGTAAAGTGTCTGGATTGTATTTTGTACCCAGCATTGGTGGTAAGAAATGTATAAGTAAGTGCTCAGTGTAGTACAAAAGGGCCTCTATAACACGCAGGCGCCTCGGTGGGGCATAGCAGCGAGTGTGTGTGCGTCGCCAGAGGGGCGTGCAAAGACAGCGTCAGCTCCAGACTGGGATTTAGCCACAGCCTTTCCACGATGGGGACTGGTGAGCATATGTTTGCAAGTATAATTTATACAAACATATGTGTGATTATTTTTTAAAATAGTGAACTATTCGTAAATCCTAGCCATTTAAAGAGGCAGTGTATCTTTCTGACGTCTCCTTTCGAGAAGTCTGTTTTTAAATCACATATAAAACCTTTCTCCCGGCAGACACTTACAGGTTCTGCCCTATTGGATGGCTTCCCTAAAAAGGGGGGAAAAGAAAGAGGAAAAAAAAAAACCTTCCTTGGTTGTGTTTGCTATCAACAGCAATAACTGCAGCAAAGGCATTCTGACTGCTATTTATTCTGTTATAATTACTAATGCCAAACTTACATGATTACAATGTTAGTAATTTTGTTGATTATAAATAGCCCTAACGCTGTCACACATTAGCACAAACTGGCAGCATTATGGAGACAAGGTCCATACACACGTGGAGAGTTGTACCTTTGAGGATTATAATTTAAACATGTCCCGGAAAGTGGTATCCTCACACGGCCTCTATTTCCAATTACTCCAATAAAGGCTTCATTTAAACACAACCACTATCCTCGCTGCTCAGTGTTTCTGCGGCCTTCTCAAATGTCCTTCATGCAGTCTAGGCTGTGCTTGGTATTCAAAAGATAATTTCTTGATAGTATGGACCCAATAATGTCCTAGTTTCTTGAATTTGCTAAAAGCAGGGGCACTGGATTGGGAAAGCCCAGTAGAACCATTTCTATTTTAATAGTGATATGTCTTCCTTTTGTGAGAGTCCTACTGAGGGGATTCTTGGAGTCTTGGACCCCTTCTGTTTTTTTTTTAAACTTGTTATTTTGTTTTTTGAGGAGGTAGGACAAAGGGTACAATTAGGCCTTTATTCAAAACACCCACGTAGCATAGAGGGAGTCTACATTTACTGTGTAATTTTAGTTTTTGGCATTTATTGCAAAGAGTCACCTGGGTAAAGGGAATTCCCCTGCAGAATAGTACATTTCTGCCATCTCCAAAGCATACTCGCTTTCTGAGGAATGATGCTTTCATTTAAAATGGCGTGTATTGAATAAAGCTGATATATTCCCTGTTTTGCAGCTATCTGTCTGATTCTTGGGAGCACTTTTTTTTTTTTTAATATAAAGCTTTCTTTATTGATTCAGAACTAGAAAAATGTTTAATGCAGTGGTAACATTTAGTAACAAAGGAAAGTGTGTGTTTGGCAGTTCCGTAGTTTATAGCATGAATGTAGGAGTCTGTATGTGTGCATAAAAATTCATTTGACAGTCTGGGAGGCCAAGGCGGGCAGATTGTTTGAGCTCAGGAGTTCGAGACCAGCCTGAGCAAGAGCGAGACCCCGTCTCTACTAAAAATAGAAAGAAATTAATTGGACAGCTAAAAATATATAGAAAAAATTAGCCGGGCATGGTGGCGCATGCCTGTAGTCCCAGCTACTCGGGAGGCTGAGGCAGAAGGATCGCTTGAGCCCAGGAGTTTGAGGTTGCTGTAAGCTAGGCTGACGCCACGGCACTCACTCTAGCCAGGGCAACACAGTGAGACTCTGTCTCAAAAAAAAAAAAAAAAAAGAAAAAAAAGAAAATTCATCTGATTCATCTCAAGGTAGATTTTTTTTTAAAAATTGATACAGGTAAATTAATATCCTGATAATTGAGAAAACAATTTGATATTTTACAATGTCCTTTTCTGCTCACATTCAGATACAGTGACCCTACACCTTGAAGTTTTCTAGGATAATCAAAATTTTAAGTATTGTGCTAGATCATTTGTCCTGATTTGAGGGTACAAAAAAGATGTCATCTTTGTTGTAAAGACTGAAGGGAAGATGATTGCAAAACATGATACAAAGACACAGAATGTAAGAAAGCCTTATCCCAACCCTTTATTGCAAAATATTTATTTGCTATACCAGGAAGAGTTTTGGTGCAAATCTTCAGATTGTCCTCTAAATTTTTTTCAAGTTAAATTTGTGTTCTGTCTAATCTTCTCACCATTCTGAGGTTCTAAGTAGACACAAAATGGATACAAATAATGAAGCATATTCTGTAACTAGCTGCCTTGTATAGACCAAACTTAAAAGGAAAAAGTGGATTTTTGGTATTGTAATTTTATTTTAAAAGGATAAAGAAAATTCAGCCCTCTACAATGGTAGAGCTTTTTTGTAGCGTGAATTAATCTTCTTAACAAACAAAATCAATCCTTTACTTGACTCTGTCCCTAACAGAATATAGACCCCCCCTACCCCAAGGGTGAACATTTTTTAGTAGAAAAGAACTTCGGATTCTAGTACTAATTGTTACAAATGTCAAGTGGAGAGATTTTGATTTTTGTTTTCTTGTAACTACTTTAACTAGGAAAAGCCTTTTTATGAGGCCCAGAAATTTGGATGAAAAGTAAAACCTCTCCAGTGGCTCGAATGGCTGCTCAGGGCTCGTGCGGAGGTCCCCAGGCCCTGACAGTGGATTGGCGGCAACTTCATGTTTGCTCTGATTGAAGATCTCTTGACTTGACGTGGAGATGAATTCTATTCATTCAAATACTTCCAGAATTCTTCTATGTCCCTGGAGAGAATGGGCAAAAAAGCTTCCAGTGAGAGTCACATATTGCTTATTTATTTATTTATTTTTAAACTGCAAGAGAACTTGCTCTGGGTGGGCTTGTCTTCAAATCTGAATGACCAGGAGATTTGATTATAAATTTAAACACCTCAGGAGGCACAGCCCACCCACAAGGCAGACAGGTCAGCCTGCTTTTTTCTTCATTGGCTGGATTCAATCCTCTGGCAGCTCAGACATAACTTAAGCATGACTAAACTTTAGAAGAAGCTGCCAGGAAGACTGTGAAATCTTCATGCCTAAAGATCCCTAAAATTAGGAGCGACGACCACTTGGCTCAGAAGGCTGATGAAGGCAAAGGTTTGGACAGGATTAGTGATTTCTAAGTGCCAGTCTGTGCCTTGTGCCAGACCACCTTGCTCCCACCATTCCTCAGCAAAATGAGAAAAATATGAGCAATAAACATGTTTTTCCATAAGTTAAATCTATTCCATTTTAATTACATACTATATCTGCAGTACCACTTCCTTTGTCTGTAACACCATATTGTTGCTTATTGCTGGAAATTAATTTTCAGATGCCTGAGCTTAGGAAATGAAAATGAAGCAGCCCCATATCAATCCCAATTTCTTTTTTAAAGTTTTAATGGGCCTTGAAATCCCAAATTCTGGCAACTACTGGTCTATATAATCTTCATTCAACAAATGTTCACTCAGCTGCCTATTCTTACGTCATACAAAGGAAGAATAACTTTTCCCCACAGGATAATGAAAATAATAAAATCAACTAGTATTCACTGCACACAGCACCGTGCTAAGTACTTTACATACGTAAATTATTTTATTTAATTCTTGCAACAACCCTAAGACAAAGACACGCAACTAAAAGTGGGAAAGATGGGATTAGGACCAGGTCACTTCTGGCATATGATTCCTTAACTAACCTGGTTTTTACCCTCCTAAGAAAACAAACAACTAATGATGTTTCCAGGGAGGTGGCATGGTACCAGACAAACACTCTAAACTTTTAAATGTGTTGCTTTTTCATGAAACCAAAGCCTGAGTAGTGGGATGGCTAGTCCCTAGTGATGAAACAAACAAATGAGACTAATGATAGAAGCACCAGTGGAATTTTCCAATGCACGGAACACCTTCCATCAGTCAGCATTCAGAGTTAATCAGAGACCACTTGTCCAGATGGGCTGATCTCTCAGGCTCAGCAGTCCAGTCACAATTCCCCTTTGTTTCACGTGGTACCTGTTTTCTGCTTCCTGATTCACACAAGCAATTCTGCATGTACTGGAGAACCAAATGGTGTGAATAGGAATCTGCAACTAGCTAACGGTGATGGCTAATTATAGAATGGAAAAAAATAATACTTTGCTTTTGATTGAGTCACTTTAATCTCAAGTGTGAATTCAGAGTCAAGGGTAGAAACGTGGTGATATGCCAAAGCCATTTGGAACCACAGTTTAAATCACTCAGCCCTAAACTGGGTAAGGTAAGTCATCATTTTGATACCGTTTTTTACTGGTAGAGTGAGATGCCCTCCTGGAGACTAAAATCACTTTTTATGCAGAAAGAAGAGAGGGCTCAGAAAGCCACGCAGGCTTGGGCACAATAAGGGGAGTAAGTCACCTTTAAGTTACCAGAGTGAGTTCTACCCTGTGGGAGGGGAGTAGGGTATAATGTACCCAGAAGATAATCGATTAGCTGTGGCATGGACTGAATTGTGTTCCCCCTCGCCCCCGGCAATAAAAAAAAAATTCATGTTGAAGCCCTAATCCCCAATGTGACAGTATTTGGAGATAGAGCTTTTAGCGTCCTTATAAGAAGAGAAAGAGACACCAGAGTTCACCCGCTCGCCGAAGACGTAATGAGAAGGCAGCCAGCCGTCTTTAAGCCAGGAAGAGGGCCCTCATCAGAACCTGGCCATGCTGCCACCCTGATCTTGGACTTCCAAGCCTCTAGAACTATGAAAAAATACATCTGTGTTGTTTTAGGCTCCCAGTCTATGGTATTGTGCATGGCAGCTCGAGCTAATACATCTTTTGGACTGTGAGCAGGTAACTCAATTGCAACGGAAAGGAGTTGTAACCAGCACTTTTTGTTTGTGGTTTGAAAAAGGAAAAGTGCCCTGACCCTAAGATGAATCTGTGGGGAGGTACGGGGAGAAAGGTCTGCATTCAAAGACCCAATTCTGATCCAGCACACGGAGAGTGGCAACCCCAGCAAGTCAGGCAAGGAGTGTCATCTCTGGCCATCCCTGGCACAGAGAGAGTGTCTGGTTTCTCACAGAAAGAAGAAAGCCAGGCCAGGGCTGGCTCAGCCTGGTGTGAGCGGGTCAGCTGTGGGCAGAGCCAACAGGCCATAGCAGAACACTGCAGCAGTGATGGTAGCAAAGGAAGGACTTCCAAGGTTCTCGACAATTAGATGTAGCTCCTCTCGTGTCCTGGGTAGCTGCAGCACGGGCCGATTCAGTGGGACAGGAGCACTCAGAAGGCAGATGACGCATCTGCTGCTCATCTGGCATAGGGAATCCTAAGATGGTTTGCATTTTTTAACTAGAGAAAAAGAGAAGATATGTACCTATATTTTTACCCTTAGTTTATTCAGCTGTTATAATAGAAATAAAGAAACATGGCTTTTTATATGAAAATTATCAACTCTGAACTCTGAAGTTCCCTTAGACAGGCTGTACCACGTGATGCTTAAAAGCGTGGCCTGGTACCTCATCACCTGGCCGGCACCTCAGCCCTGCCGCTTTGCCAGCTGTGGAACATTAAGCAAATTCCTTTATCTCCCTGTGCCTCATGTGTCAAATGGATATAACCATAATGCCTTCCTTCCAGAGTTATGGTTTTAAGCATAAGGCATTTAGAACTGCACCTTGCACAAAATAATTTCTTACTATTAATTATCGGTTTCAACCCCAATATTTTCTAGCACAGATTACCAAGGCTCAGAAGTAAATTTCCCAAGGTCACAGAGCAACTTAGTATCATTACTATTAAGAAGTATGCAACCTCTGTGGAAAAGAATTTGGAGATACCTCAAAGAGCTAAAAATAGAAATACCATTCGATTCAGCAATAGCACTATTAGGCATCTACCCAAAAGAGCAAAAGATATGCTATAATAGAGACATCTGCACCTGAATGTTTATGGCTGCACAATTCACTATTGCAAAGATGTGGAAACAACCCAAGTGCCCGTCAATCCATGAGTGGATTATTAAAATTTGGTATATGTATACAATGGAATATTACTCAATCATAAGAATCGACAGTGATCTAGAACCTCTTATACTTTCCTGGATTGAACTTAAGCCCATTATCCAAAGAGAGGCACCACAAGATCGGAAGAATGGGCTACACTTGTACTCGCCATCAAATTGGTACTAACTGATGAACACTAGGGTGCTCACGTGGCAGTAATACTCTCCAGGGATTAGGGGAATGGGGGGTAAACACGCAACTAAAGGACACGGGGAGCATTGTAGGGGGGAAGGGCATGCCCCTAACCCTTGCTTAGGTGAGGCAAAAACATAAAATGTAACCATAATGTACCCTCATAATACCCTGAAATTAAAGAAAAAATGTACCTATTAAATTTTTAAAACTTAAAAAAAAAAAAAAAGAAGTGTGTTAGGGTGACCAACTGACCCAGATTTCCCAGGACTATCCCAGTTTTAGCATTGAAAGTCCTGCATTCTGGCCAAACTGGGATGGTCACCTTACAGTGATGAAGATAAAGTCACATGAAGTGGAATTAGCTGAATGAGGCCCTTGTCGTGGAAGAGATGTTCATTTGGAAGGAGCAATGTTACTACTGAAGATGTGACTCCAAATGCAGGCACCTGGTGTGAGACTCTAAGAACAGTTAAGAAAGCATCTGTCGAGTTGTATGTGACTGTGTAAAGCAAAAGTTCTCTAGTTATATGTTAGTTTGGTGGTCAGGAATTTTCTGGACATGCTTTCTATCCTCTGGGGGAATTCCAGCAGTGCAGATGTGGTCTTTATAAACCTGGTCTCATAAACTGAAAGTCTGTCCTGATATTTACAGAATGGAATTTTGAATAATCTAAGATTGCATTTGTAGAGCATTTATCTCAAAGGAATTCAGTGTTCTTGGCAGTCATTATTTAATTAATCCTTGCACTGTCTCTGTGCGACACAGAGCAGGCAGGTGTAATTATCTCTGTTTTGCAGATTACATGACTTGGAGTTATGCCTGGTTATAAGGTGCCTTGGAAAGAGATGTTCCACTCTGATAATGGGTTTGATTTTGTTCCCATTCTTTCTAGTGAGTCTTAGACTTGATTTTACTCTGGGGAACCCTAAACGAACATCGTAAATGGTGGTTGCCATATTGATAGTTCAGCTCTCTTTGCTTGTCACGTGGTATATTTGGGCACCGTGTTGAACAGCTTGTGCCCAACAGGCAGGAAACTCAGCCATGACACAGATCATTAGGTGAGGCCTCCAGAGGTCAGAATCGACACTCATTCCATTCTACGCTGAAAGTGTTCATGCTATGCCTTTTTGTAGACTGCAGAGATCTTTACTGATTGATTAAATAATGGATTAATAAATGAGAAATGCCATAAAACTCAGCCCACACCATTACCTCAAGAGCTGTAAATCCAAACAGGAAGGAGATAAATGAGAGAATAGAAATTGATTTCCCCATCAGAAGAGATGGGCTGATAAAGCTGGTGATAAGAATAACCAAATAGCAAGAATAGCCCACATGCACTGAACTCTTAGGACACACCAGGACCCATTCTAAACATTTTATATGTTATCAACTTATTGAATCCTCACCGGTAAGGCAGGAATTCGTTTTTCAGATAAAGAAACTAAGGCACATGGAAGTTAAATAGTTTGCTAAAGGTTACAGAGCTAACGATTGTCAGAGCTGGGATTTGAACCCAGGTATGTTGGCTTCGGAGACCATGGACTTAACTGTTATGCTGTAGGGAAAGCAAAAATAAAACACTTAATAATCCAGCAATCCCACTTCGGGGTATGTATCCAAAGGAAATTAAATCAGTATCTCAAAGAGATGTCGGCACTCCTGTGCTCATTGCAGCAGTATTCACGATAGCCAAGATATGGAAACAACCTAAATGGCTCCACCAATGATGAATGGATAAAGAAAATACAATATTATTCAGCCTTACAAAACAAGGAAAGCCTATCATTTATGACAACATGGATAAACCTGAAGGACCTTATGCTAAGCAGAATAAGCCAGACACAGAAAGAAAAATACTGTTTGATCTCACTGACATGGGATAGAAAAGTCAACCTCACCGAAGCGGAGAGTAGAAGGGTGGATGGCAGGGGCGGGGCAGGCTGGGGATGGGAAGATGTTGGCCAAAAGGTACATTTAGTTAGGCGGGGTGAATAAGTTCTGCAGCTCTAACATTCGGCAGGGTGACTATAGTTGATAATACTGAAATTTGCTAAATTAATAAACATGAAATTTTCTAAGAGAGTAAGTGTTCTCACCATCCCCCCCACACAAAGGTAACTAACTGTGTGAAGTGATGGATATGTCGATTAGCTTGATTGTGGAACCATTTCACAGCGTATTCCTGTATAAAAACAACACTCCGTATGCTGTATATTCATACAACTATTTGTCAGTTATACCCCAATAAAGCTGAAAAACAAACAACACTTGCAAAGTAATTTCCTCTTGTTAAATGAAACTCACATCCTGCCTAAATAATAAACCCAACAATCTCTTGTCCCTTGATCCTCACCTGCTCTGACTTGCGGGGTGTGACTGGTGAGGTGAAAGTTTCATCTGTCCTGAGACCAGGAGGAGCCACGATACCGGGAACAGCAGCAGGCTTGCTGACGGAAGGCCTTTTGGTTTGACTAACATGTTGTTCAGACTAATTGAAAATCAACACAATTTTTTTTATGCCAGTGCCTCCAAATTTATCATGGTCTGCTCCCAGGGACACAAGCTCATCACTTCTCAAGATCACGGCTATAGCATTTCAGTTTGTCCACCCTGAAAGTTGGGGGAAGGAGGGGAGGAGGAAAGGCAGAGCCGAGGAAAGGTGTTGGAGGCACTCAGACCAGAAGAAAAAAACCCTGTTCCATTTTGGAACATATTGCAAACAATTCCGGAGCATGAGAGCTGTCACCCACGGGTCCCGAGGCACACTCCAGGCTCGGGTCACCCCCACGAGCATTTGCAGCTGTGGGTGCAGGGCCTCAGGAGCACAGCACACTTACAGATGACGAGCAGTGCAAAAGGTGCATTGTCAAAAGCCGTGGCGTCAGCAGTGGGGTCTCCAATGTCACTCAGAAGGCAACTCCAGTCAGTGGACGCTTTTGTGAAACTTTGGAAGTTGCTTCCACTCTGCGGGGGTGGGAACAGTTCAGTACGTTTCCATTTCAGTTTTATCTTTAGAACACAAGCCAACTTAAACCAATATATCCCTTGCCAATTTAGACATGACTCTTAGGCAGTCAAAAAAAAAAAAAAACAAAAAACTGTGTGTCTTCAAGCCCCAATCTTATTTGAGCTGCCTTCGCCCTTGTGATTCTCTCATTGGTTCCAAGACAGCCTGAGGCAGGATGCACATAAGCTGCACGAGCACCCCTCTTGCCCTGACCGCAAATCTCCGCCTGGGCACGGGGCTCCTCCTGCCCTGGCAGAGCTCCTCTTCCTCTGGGCCAGACTCCTGAGGAGGTCCTTCCCAGCTCTGCCTGCATCCTTGTGAGTGCGGCAATTCCTCCAGGGCCCTGAGGACCTTACCCCTCCCAAGGCCCAGTGCTAACCGTTCCTTCGGCAGGCGCGTGCGTGCGCCAGGCAGTGTTGCAGGAACTGGGGACACTGCATCGAACAAGACGGACAAAGTCTTCGCCTCTTATGGGCAAAAGGGAGATGGGCAACGAACGAGTAAACAATAAACACTCCAATTTCAGGAAGAGAAGACTGCTCCAAAGAAACATCAAGCAGGTTGAGGAGACAGAGAGTGATGGAGATTGTGGAGAGAGGTAGAGCTTAGCCTCGAGCCCTGCCTTGCTGGCGGGGGTCCTATTACCTTAGAAAGAAACACTGCCCTCCCCTGCTACCCCCATTTTTCAGGACTGGCCCAGTGAAAACTAAAAATGCCAAGCTGTTTGTTAAGGACTTAGGAAGAATTTTAAGATGGTGGCAGCCGAGTGTCAGACAGGCGCAGGGCCCAGGGCGTCTGCCCAGCTGCTCCATCGGGAAACCCTACTGCTTCCCTGAGCCCTGCCCGCCCTGCCCGCAGCCTCCCAGAACCGCAGCCAGGCCCGCTCCCCTGGGCTCGTTCCACTGGAAGGACAGGTCCTTTGGCAGGTCCCCTGAGTCCCCTTCCTCACTCCCCGGGGTGCTCTCGGTGCCCGGCTTCTGCGCCCACTCCACCCCCACCTGCTGCTTCTCAGTCTTGCTGTCGAAGCAGGACCCCATCCGTGGGCAACACTGACGTAGGTGTCGGACTTTGTGTGCAGAACCTCTGGGCATGTTCTTCTAGGCAGCACTTGAGGACAGTGCTCAGGGGACCGCCCGCGGTGAGAACACGGCTGCGGGGAAAGGAGCGCTCGTTATGCGAATGCTTAGTGGGCTGTTTAAGGCATTTCAGCACCCAGATTTAAACACCAGGTGCGCCCCTCCATCCTGGCTGCCACGTGCGTGGAAGGGGAGGGTGGAACTGAATATGTGTTTGTCAAATCAGCTGCTGCGACAAGAGAGATAACAAACGTGAGTCAGAGGTGAAAGGAATCAGTCTTGAAGTAGGAAGCAGCGTGGTACTTTTTTCCCTGCATGGAACGTGGAGCCGAGTCAGGTGCAGGGACCGGGGCTGGGCGAGCTTCTGCAGTGCATGGGAATGAAGCGCTTGTGCCTGGAGAAGAGAATTGATCCCCTCTAGTTTAGTAAGGAAGGGGATTAAAAATGTGCTTTCGGAATTGTGTGGGCTCTTTTTTATTTTCCATGGCTGTAGCAAAGGATATTCATTAACCTGGGCCCATCTTCCCACCACATAAAAAAGAGATTTCTTAAATTTTATGAACCGATACAAGCATATTAAGATACTCCGAGATGATGGCCTATTATTTTGATAAGGGAAAACAGTAAAGCATGCAATAGATCCCTACTTTAAAGAAACCGTTACCCAAGGCATGATTTCCCTCCTAAAATCAAGACAAGAGCCAGCGGGAAAGTTTAAGCTTGAAACCGTGGCCTGGATTCTTCTGCGCTGAGGAAGATGCTGGCGTGATGGCAGACGTGTCGCAGGAAGGAGAGCAGAGAGCAGCGGGGCCAGTGGCTCAGTGCCCGTCTGCCTGGGGTGCCCTTATTCGGAGTCCTTTCCTCCTCCTCAATCCTGCCATTTTCTGTTTCGTTCTGCTTTTGTTTTCTGTATCTTGACCACATCTGGCTTTGTTGTCCTTGACCTTGGCTTTCCTTGGGCTGGTTTTACATCTTGCTGGATGATGACAGTGGCCGGGGATCCTGCGCTGCTGACGTTCTCCTGGGCCGGGTTCCTTGCAGCCGTCAGACCCATCCGGCTCCACCCCTTACCCCTCCTCGCCTCCTGCTAGCCCAGCCTTGCGGTGGCTGTTCCCCTACCTCAGGTTCCACGGCTACCAGACTTCCAGAGCTCATCAATAAACGTCGTTGGACAAAAGCAGAAAAAGTATTCTCTACCTTCCTGTCTTAAGATAGTATTTTTCAAAAGTAATATTTTTTTCTGAAGCCTGGATTCTGTGAGTACTGTATGTAGACATGCCTTGAAAACTGTAAAGTGCTGTGCAAACATTAGCTACTCTGTTTCACCCGAAGGAACCCTTCTGTAATGGCAGGTAGAAATGAAGCTTTCACAAGGGGCATATCTACTCACTTTGGGTTTGGGTTTTTCAGAAAGATTCTTAAAATTCAAACACCATTTAATGTTTGAAAGTTCCCCTTATCCATGCTTGTTATCACATCTATCTTATCTTAAGGATTTCTGTTTGCAGTACTTGCCTGTTGTATGAAATCATAAATTATCCTGGAGTCCTGAGGGCCCCTCACAGGCAAGGCTGTGTGCTAACTAGGACCTTCAGCCTTCTGGTTAAAAACTTCCCTGGCATCATTTCTACCAGAGATCCCTCTTACACCCAAAGGGAGCTCAGATGCAGGGTTCCCAGGGCATGTACGTAGAGAAACACACCCGTGAGCCCTTCATGATATCTACCCAATACCCTGTTTCAGTGATTTATCAGCAAAAAATAAAAAAATTTTTCCAAACCTATTTGCTTATTCTGTCTTTATTGATCCAATGTGATACATGATAATATAAGATTTAATTCTAAATCAACGTTTTATAGGCTCTTTAGTGATGGCATTAATTTGATATGAGCCTATTTCATCTAAAATGCTTTATATCGCTCCCTTGTTATAGTCAATAACACATTTGTTTATTTAGCTTCTCTATGTTTGTTCAACATTTTGTTAGCTTCTTATAATACAAGTACCTTAGTGAGGTTTAAGTAGAACAAATTGAAAAATATTTGGGAGTGCAATTTAATGAACCCGAGTGTTATTTTTTTAAGTATGCAGTAAGAATTATTTTAAGAAGATATTCATAGCCTTACAAGTACCATACGTGCTAACAATCAGAGCTATTGCTGGTGTAATAGTTAAGTCAATAAGTGCATTTAAAATTAGGTCACAGTCAACATTCAGCAGTTGGTGTTATTCTACCTTTGTATTTGGCATAAGATTTTCCACGTCACGCTTAACTTTGATATAAAAATAAAAAGGTATATGTTTCTAAGAAAAAAGTCCACCAGATTTTAGTCATCCTCAGCACATTAGAATCACCTGGGAAGTCTTTAAAACTCTAAATGCTCAGTCCCTCTTCTAAAACCAATTAATTCCAATCCTCTAGGTTTGTGGTTCTCAAAGTGTGGTCCCTGGACCAGGAACTTCGGTATCACCTGGGAACTTGCTGGAAATGCAAATTCTCAGACCCCACAGAATGCTAACTCTAGGGTGGGTGGGGACGGGGTTGAGGCCCAGCCATCTGCATTTAACAAGCTCTCCAGGTGATTGTGATGCTCAAGTTTGAGAATCACTGCTCTACCTACATTTGTGTTTTTTAAAACCTTCAGATATTAAAATATGTATTTAGGGTTGAGAATCATTGGGCCTATGACTGCTGTGTGACTTCAGAGGCATAAAAAGGGAATACCTGGAACAGAAAGGCATATAAACCTTCTATCTATAGGGGCACTGCTCCCTACATTCCAAATGCTCTCTGAAGAAAACCGGCCAGTGTGGCTTGCAGAGGTCATGCATGGTGCATGGAATAGATGTGGCTGTCTCCCCTGATGGGGCATTACCCATGGCCCTGGCACCCTGGACCTGCTTCTCTGGGTCATTCCTATCACCTGCACCCTGACCTGGGATTTAGGACTCAACTGCAGGCGTAGATACATTAAAGCTCTGTCTCTGAAGAAAGTATGTTAGACCAGATAGGTGAATTTGGGAGCTTATGTACACAATATTTTATATGAATCTTTACCTAATAAGTTTCATTGAAATAAATAGTCCAAGTAATTGTCTTTAAGAGCATTCAGATAAATACGTAATTATGACAAAGCAATAAACGCTTCCACTTCATTAAGCATTCAGATTAAAGATAATAAATCATTTTCAACAATTATTTCAAAACTCATTGCTTCAGGAGTGGGTCTATAAAAGGCTAAAAACAGGCATATGGAAAAATACCAATTTGAGTCAATTTTATAGCTAAATTCTTTACAGTTAATTCCCTTTACTAAATTCTTGGTAATTAAATGTATTAAAAATGACCTATTTCATTTTCCCTATAGTTCAGTTTTTAAAGTAAGTGATTGTTAAAAGTTTGAGAGTTCTACATAAATAAATACATCAATGAATAAATATGTTTATATATGCATGTGGCTTATATGTATACCCACATATATAAATATACACATATATTTTCCTAGATGTCAATAGAAGTTTCTTTTTAAATTATTTAGTATTTCTAAGCTCACCTTTGGCACTTTAGAGTTAGTTAAATAACTTTTCACCGAAATCACTTCCTTCAGAAGGAAAGGAGGCCTTCTATTTACACCCAGTAAAATATGTTTCAAGAATTATTTCAAATAGAATTGTCTCAGAAAAAGAGTAAGGAAAAAAGGTACTACAATGAAAGCCTCCGAAATTGAACCTTCTCATTAGTCTTCACCAGAAGGCCACCTCCTCCCGTGTGCTCTCGTTGCATGCGGATGAGATTCTATTTAGTGCCATTTTTAATTCTACTTTGTGTTTGGGAAAGATATCATTTGATGCCTGAATCCTCTCAACTATGTCCCTCTCCAGTTTCCAGCTGTCCCCAACCCCTGACTGATCACCTCCGGCCACATGACACTACCTGCTCCTGACACGGAGGCTCTATGCTATTTTTGTTCCAAAGGATAGAAAATTACTTTTTCATATTGACCTTTCTCTATCTTTCTCTTGCCCGTATCTGTCTTGCTTCTAGCCCCTGGCCACATGGACCATGTCTAATCCCTCCACAAATATGCCAACCCTTCACATATTTGAAAATTGCTACCAAGATGAAATTTTACTGAGATAAATGTAGTGTTTTCTACTGGGGCCTAAGAAACAAGCTGTTATGTAAGTACAAGATTGGAAGAACATGACTCAGTCCACGTATTTTAGCTCCAGCTTATAGAAGAGGAAGCTGAGGCTGAAAAACATAAACTAGCACAAAGTTGACAATGCTTGTCCCCAACGGGACTAAGGCTTGAGCCCAGAGCATATTATGCCAACTTCTGTTCTCTTTCCACCTCCCCATGATGCCACACTCTAGTCTGTTAAGATCTTTCAGAATTTCCATATTAGTATCCAGTTTATTTTCTTCTCATTCCAGCACTCTCTGTATGGTAAATTACCCCTGTGTCTTCCCTTGCAGCCCTTATTAGGATGTTTCATTTATTGTGGAATTTTCTATGGTATCATACATATTGAGATTTGCAAAAAGTAATATTTGAAGGGAAACAAAAGGTCAGATATCTTCCTGTTGACAATTTACTGTCTACAAAAGAAACAAAGATTAATATAAGAAAAAGGAAAATGTTCTCAACCTAGAAATATAATTCCCTATTTAAAAAAAAAATGCTGTCTTAAATAGCACACAATTGCTGGTGCCAAAGATATGTCTCAGTTAAAAACTTACAACACTTATATTTTTTTCCTAAAGACGTGAATGCTTTAAGTACAATTTAACAAATGCCTAAATATTTTGCATCTGTATATTTCTCTGATTAAACATGTTTTCTGATCAATTTCTCTGCTTCCAAACTTTCTTTCCTCCAAATCTATTTATAAACTCTATACAACTCTTCCTGCATGAGAGAACGAGTCTCCCAACCTCCAGAGGCAATGGCATCCTCCTTGGCATGGCTCAGGCCACGCCACCCTGCACATCCGTCTCCCCCTGCGCCCCCTGCAGACACCGTGCGCGTCCAGCCAGCCAGAGCTACTCACCCTCCTCCAAGCCCATGCCAACTTCTCCTGCCCTGCACTTGCCACACTCTCCACTATCCTGTAAAACGATGGCATTTTAGCAGTTCCTTACGTGACAAGATTTAAAGAATAAAGCATCGTTCAAGCAGGACGGTGATAACCTGAAAAACAAGTGTGCTGTGCTGAAGACCATTCATTATTTTTTCTTTTTCGAATTCATTCTTTTGAGTAAATTAGCTTTGTTTGGCTGTTTTTGATTCTCTTCCAGACTATTTTAAAAATTTGCAAAGGGCAATCTCCAAACAATAGCCTCATCTGGTTTTTCCTATGACTATAAACCCTGAAAGGGACACGAGTTGACTCCCGGCTATTCCTCGCACAGGGAGGGCATTGGCACAGCGACTGCCCGCTGCCGCTGATTCGGTCCAGGTCGAGCCTCCTTGGCTTTCACGGGGAAAAGTCTCCCTGCTCGGCCCCTTATGGACATCCTGTTCTATCCTTGAGCCAGATGCTGATGTGGAAGAGACTAATGAGGGAAATAATAATAGCCAACTTTTACTGAGAGCTTGCTATATGCCAGGCACTGTTTTAAGCTCTTTACAATCTTATCTACCTTCCTCTACGGCCCTACGAAGTGGGACAGCCTTCACGAGAAGACTGGGGCTCAGCGAAGTTAACTTACCCAAGGTCACAGAGCTAGGAGATGGGGGAGCAGCACCGAAATCCATGTAGTCTGATCCAAAGCACCGGCTCTGACCACCAGGAAAAACTGCCTCCCAGCGCCAGGGTTTGTAAAGGCCTGCTTTGGGTAGATCTGATCACACGCTATTTTGCATGAAGGTCGGGTCTATCCTCAGCGCCAAAGGACTCCGGGGCTGACTCCCCACATTACTGTGCACAGAACTGCAGCGCTCAGAGTGTGCTGTGATTTCGAACCCTGGTTGTGTATTAGAACCACCCGATGGGCTCTTTCGGCTACTTTTGTGAAATAGGGATTCCCAGTCCTGGAGGTCCTCATCAAGTTGGTCTGAGCTGAGTGAGGATCCAACAGCAGTCATTTTTAAAAGCCAGGGATTCTAGTGAGAATCACTGTGATGCCCAGGTTGCCGCAAATAAGGGGACCGACTAGACTTTAATTGCGGAGGAGCCCACGATCGGTTCCTCGGCGTACAGAGAGTGTCCTGGGAGGGAGGGCGGCCGCAGGACGCACACTCTCACACTCCAGCCACACTTCCCAGCCAGCAGTCTCACAGCCTGCTCTGCTGGCCCAGAGGCGCAAAGAGAAGCCTGCGGGGGCAGCGTGTAGCTTCCAGCTGGTGACCAGTTCCCTCACGCACCCACGGCCCTGGCAAAGGCCCAACAGGCAGGTGTAATCAAAAACGCCCAGGGGACATTCGGAGCAGATCCCTCAGCAAGCACAGCTTCTAAATTTGTCCTCCAGAATGATTAATCTGTTTAAGCAAATTCCTAGGGCATAATTAAGATGCTCTAATCAAGGAAGGAGATTGTTATGCAGCAGCCTCAGGCGCTGATTTGGTGGAAGGAGCTCGTGACCAGAAGGTCTCGATAACCTAGTGGAAATAGCGAAGGTGACACAGTGGGCTTAGCCAGGGAGGTGGGATAAGGCCGGCCACGGGGAAGTGGGGAATGTCAGAGGAGGAAAAGGCTGTGAAGGCCAAGGGGTCAAGCGGGAACTGCTGAGGGTCAAGGGCAATGAGCCCTGGGGTCACACCTCCAGGTTTGGGGGTTCAGGTTATTAATGGTGTTAGGAATAGCAGCAGTATTTGTGGAAGTGGATGCTCTTCCAAAAGATACAGTCGGAGCAAGATGAGAATCGGCTACTTGGGTCCCTGGTGGCTTCAGAGGAGGGAAAGAACATCAGGGTCCCTTGGGGGGTGTTAAAGAAAGGGGGTTTGGGGGCAGGGCGCTACTCTCGAGAGACGGGCTGAGGCACGGGTGTGTCTCCCGCTCTGGCCGAGCACGCCCGCCTCTTCCCTGGGGAGGGAAGGTAGTCCACAGGGCCCAGCTCACGTCCTTGGGCCCTGGTGAGTGACAGGAGTGTATCCTCTCCTAAATGACCCGCAAGCCCTAGCACTACAATGGCATTTGCCTTGTCCCCATTTTGGCTGGGCACTGGAGCTACTCCTGCCACACACATTCTTGAAGGGACGCGTGGACCTCCCCATGGTCCCATGTCTCGAATTGCAATGACAGGTAGAGCTTCTCCCTCTTCCCCGCTCCCCTGCACAGAGCAGTGCCATACGCAGAGCCCAGGTGCCCGCCCAGTCCTGCGGGAGGCTGGGGGCAGTGGCGAGGGGAGGGGAGAGGGCCAGAGCAGGTGTCGTTAATGTGGCCGTCTGCCCTGGCTGCTGTCGTCCCCTTCCTGCTGTGTCACTCTGCACCTCTAGGTAACACTGATCGGGCCAGTTCCCTCCTTCCACCCAGATGCCCTGGTCACTGATGAAAACCTGGCTCTCTAATTTCCTTCCTAACCTGCCTGAGGCCGATTAAATTAAGCGCTCTTGAAACTCAGGCTTTTAAAACATAAAGGGCTCACAGGACCGCATGGTGAGGACAGGAAAGATGGGGGGAATCCATCTTCCACGGCACCTCTGCCGGCATCCAGGCCCCTGGGGTGCAAATAGGGACAAGTGAGACGGGACAGGACAGATACAGAGGCACGTGGGCGACGGAGGATGGCATCTCCAGGGGACCTTTGCCCTCCCTTTCACCTGCTCATAGCTCAGCTTCCAGCTGGGGAATTACTTTCCCTCCCATGACATTAGGACATAGTTTCTGAATTTAGGGGCCAGGTTAGGCAGAGGGAAAAGAAGTCCAGTGTGTGAGGCCAGTGCCAGCAAGCTGGAGATGAGTTTTCCAGGAACTTGGCTGGAAGGGAGAAGGAATACCTCGCTCTGGAGAAGCACCGTGTCTCTCTCCAGAAGTGGCGCCCACACACCATGCCGAGGGCAAACGCCTCCCTCCACAGGGAAACTGGCAGGAGCAGGAACAGCAGCCGGTGTCTCTCCCAGATCCTTGCTTTGCTGCCATCCCGCTGGGGTTAATCTCCCTTCTCCAATTCGAGGGCCCCTTTGAGTAGTTTACACGGTCCCGATTCCTACTGAAGTGTTTTCTAAGGTTTGTTGACTAATATTGAAGACAGATTCCAACTCCCTAAAGAGTACAGCTATGGAACAATGTCAACAGCGTTAATGTTCTACAAACACGAGATATGTTTAACTCAAATATTTAAATATAAATGCTGTGTTTTGGTACCGAGCGCAGATGAAACTGCTCTGCCGCTCTTCGCTGCTGAGAGCAAGTGCGAGACACCAGCATTGTTAAATAACACAAACATTTTCCCCTGGAAAAGTCCGCTGGGGTGCTGTGTACTGACCCCGATTATTTTCTAAATGGGCTGTGTGTTGACTCTGTTTTTCTGTTTGTTTGCCGGTTTCTCTCCCCAGCGGGACAGCTTGCCTCCTGCAGCGTGCGTCTCTGTGACCCTGACAGGCTTGAAGGGTGCTGTTGTCACTGGGCAGACACTGGGGGTGGGGACTGGTGGCAGGCAGGGCCTCCGTGTGGTTACAGCCCTGCCCTCCCTTCAGGAAGACAGCAGAGTCCCTTTCAAGGTCACAGCCCAGTGTACTCAGGCTGAACAAAACATATGGTCCCTCCTCCGGAGCCTTTGAAATTCTGGGCTGGCGTTGACTGATAAGCACCAAATTATAACAGCCTCCTTCTTCCAGGTCAGACACACCAAATGAGGAAGCCTTTTAGAGGCACAGGAAAAATTATGGCTTCTTTCTAACCATGTATTTCAGAATAATCTACTAAGATATAAAAGAAGTCAAGGCTATTTCGATGCCATCAACAAATACATTCCGTGCCAGATCCCCTCCAACTGCCATCCTCTTCCAGTCTCCACCTTTCTCCACCCAAACCTGTGTCCCGGGAGGACAAATGAACAGACTGTTTCAGCAAGTTCTGTTGCTCCCTGGCTTCCAGTTAGGTTTGGCCAGTGGGGAATGGAGCAGGAGAGTGAGGTCGGTGTCACCATGGGCTGGCTGTGGCTCCCTGTCACCCTGTCCACCCAGCCCTGGGTCTCCAGGTTATAGTCACCCTTCCAGGACCCCCGCCCTTCAGACTTTGCGGGGAGGGGCCCAGGGCCCACCGTTACTAATCCCAGGACCCTGCAGTATCTTTTGTGGTTTCCTTACTACATCTTGGTAAATAGTTCCTTTATGAAAGTCAAATTTGCTGAGTTCAGTTGTGTCATCTATTTCCTGCTGGGACTTGACTAATACAACGTAGATGGGGTTCAGGACATGCTATCCCAATATATGGCACCTTAGCATAATGAATATTTTAAGATAAAGGAATTTGAGAAAACCGCAGAAGCAGGAAATCCACTCACCTTCCCCAGCCCTGCTCTCCTGAAGCAGGTCACAAAACCCAGGAAAGATTTCCTGAACTTCCCCTGAAGCAGGTTAGAGACCCTCGCGTGGAAGGGCCTCCCTGTACCGGGAGGAAGGGATCATCCTTGTGTCTGAAGGTGAATCGTCACAGAGAAGAATCTGAACAAACAGGCCTTGCTAAGCTTCCCCCAGTTCATTGGCATTCGATCATACCCTTTTTGCCCTGTTGTATTTCTCCATGAGTGTCCACTCTTCATCAAAGCCGGCGTAAAAACACACAGGTTTAACCATTTATTTGGGTCTTCATTTCCTTATGAAGGCTTCCATGTCATGTAAAATGTATACTAAATACATCTGTATGCTTCTCTCTTGTTAACCTCTTATAGGGGGCTTCAGCCACAAACCTAGTGAAAAAGATATTTTTCCTCCCCTCTACTATCAAACATCAAATTATTTAAAAAATGTTTCTCTTGGTGCCACAGCTTTGTTGATGCTCTAAGAATATACTGAGTTTTTGTCTTGGTAATCTAGGGCTTCAAGTCAGGGCCAGTTTGTAGCATAAAAGAGCAGGTCTTGATTTCCCAGGCAAGGGCATCTGCGCCATCGTTAAGCCAGAGCAGATATGCTTAAGGGCAGTTGGCCATTGACAACCAATGTAGGAGCCCAGGGTGGGAATATTAATAAGCAAAACAATCAGTACTTTTCTTATAAAAATTCAAAGAGTGATTATGATTTCTCATTTAGTATTACTGAAGATCATAAATAATTTTATTACAAAAATCTAATTAAATAAATGATTTCGATTTCAGCATTGCCAGCTAAAACACAGTAAAGAGCCTAAAACATTGTAAAGAAACTATAATTAAGCTATCAAATTGTGTAACTTTTGTTCTCACTTGGAAATCCATCCACGCCTTCTCTCTCTCTCTCTATGCCAGGGTCTTTCTGCTTCCTGCAGAAGAGAACTAGAGACTACCTTCCCTCCAATAGTGAAAGCTGTATTGGTCTGCAATATTCCTTCTGGTTCTGTGGGTCAGAATAAATTTCAGGTGGCTCACAGGCGAATTAGTTTCAATCTCTGAGAGGCTTTCCTGGCTCCCTCTGACAATGGGAGCAGTTCTGTCCACTGTACTCCTAAAGCATTGAAAACATTATTGCAAGGATCAGATTTCTTATCTTCCCAACCTCCCAACAGATTGTGATTTTTGGGGGGACACAAATGAGGCCTTTCCCCCGGTGTCTCCCACATAAATGTTAATTAACCCCACCCTGCCCCCCGTTTTCAGTAGGCTCACTAGGTATGGGCTGAGTGGATGGATAAGTGAATCCCTGTGAGAATGAAATATCACCTCTCACAATAGCTCCATGCTTCTCAGATTTTTTTCCAGGCCCTGAAAAATGTCATAGTACCAGCAAACCTGATAGGACAGGGTTATTACAATAGTGGCAAAGTTTGTAAGTCATTTTTCCAAATTTAAAACCCTGAAGTGGTTTAGTCAAGCAACACAAGGCACAACTGCCTCCCCTTTGAACTGCATCGTTACTTTCTGATGATTATACTTTTTATAATTCTATTTTATATCTCGAACAAAGCTAAAGTCCCTGTATAGAATGTGGTAGCTGTCCTCCACAGATGTTAACTTCCTTTCTATTTTTATTTAGACACAGTGTTTACCAATCTTTTTTGTATATGGGCCAATTCAGGAAAAGTTTATCAATGATTTATTTTTTTCCTTTCAAATAGAAAAAAAAAAAAATAGCCTTGTTGAGTCCCAAAGGAGGAAATTTGTATTTTTGCTCACTTAGTTTACTTTATTAAACAGGAAAATGTCAATGAGATAATTAGCATGGCTTTTTAGCCACTAAATTGTGTCTCTTTGCTGATATTTGAGTAGACACTTGGGGAGACTTTCTAATTTTTTGTTTAATTAATAGACTATTTTTAGAATGGTTCTAGATTGACAGAAAATTGAGCAGAGAGTACAGAGAATACCCACAGACCTCCCCTTTCCCCCCAAACCTGACCCACCCCCACAGTTTTCCACATTGTTAGCATCCTGCATTAGTGTGGTACCTTTATTACAGTTGGTGACCCAACACTGATACATTACTATTCATTAAAGTTTATAGTTTACCTAAGAGTTCACTTTTTGTGTTACACATTTTGTGGGTTTTGACAAATATATAATGTCATGTATCCACCATCACAGTGTCACATAGAATAGTTTTGCTCTCTAAAAATCCACTGTGCTTCACCTCTTTACCCAACCCCTCAATCCAAACCCCTGGCAAACACCAATTCTTTTACTGTTTCTATAGTTGTGCCTTTTCCAGAATATCATATATATTAGACAAAATCCTATAGTAGGCAGCATTTCAGATTGGCTTCTTTTACCTAGCAATATGCATTTAAAGATTCTCTGTGTCTTTGTGTGTCTTGATAGCACAGGCAATATTCCACTATCTGGATGTACCACTGTTATTCATTCACCTGTTGAAGGACATCTTGGTTGCTTCCAGTTTTGGCAATTATGGAAAAAGCTGCTATAAACATTCATGTGCAGATTTTTGTGTGGAAATAAGTTTCAATTCACTTGGGTAAGTATCGTGGGGACAATTGTTAGATTGTATGGTAAGACTATGTTTAGCTTTGTAAGAAACTACGAATCTGTTCCAAAGTAGCTGTACTATTTTGTATTCCCACCAGCAGTGAATGAGAGTTCCAGTTGCTCCACATCCTCACCAGCATTTGGTATTGTTAGTGGTTTGGATTTGGGCCATTCTAATAGGGGATATTGTGGTATCTCATTGTTTTGCTAATTTACAAGTCCCCAATGACATATGATGTTGAGCATCATTTCATATGCTTACTTGCCATCTGTAGATCTTCTTTTGTGAAGTGTCTGTTTAGACCTTCTGCCCACTTTTTAATTGGGTTTTCTCCTAGTCATTGAGTTTTAAGAGTTCTTTGTATATTTTGGGTACAAATGCTGTATCAGATATGTGTTTTGCACATATTTCCTCCCAGTCTGTGGCTTGTCTTTTCAATCTCGTGAAGCTAATTTTTTAACTATTGCATTTGTATGTAGCATTTTAGAGTTCACAGAATTTGTTCAAATGTATTCTCATAGCATCCCCAAATGACCCTTGGAAGTAGATGTTATCATGGCCGCATTAGAGATATGAAAACAAAGAGGCGAAGTGATTTGATTCTGGTCACACAGGGGTTCACAGTAGAGCTGGGGCAAAGGTTTGTCCCACTCATGGGATTTTTTTGGGTCCCTTGTGTGTGTTGAGGTCCTCAGAGCAGAACAAGCTGTCTCCCCTCCCCCCAGCCTGGCTGACTCCTGGGAAATGTGTGTTTTCTGCTTGCACTGGGCTGAGGATTTGTATTAAGGAGGATCCCGGTTTTCAGAGTGCCTACTTCTGGCAGCCCTTCCACCTGACATTCCTCACATGGGGTGATCCCCTCCCACAGTTCTCAGCCACCATCCCGGGGTGCTGTGGTTCAGGTCCCATTGGGGAACAGATCTCTTGAGACAAAAGATTTCAAAAAATTTTTTTCAGAGTCCAGAGTGATTGTCCTGGAAACTCCCTCTCCTATTCAGCAAAACAAAACAAAACAAAACAAGATTGTGGAACCCTTTCTTTTTAGAACAGTAATACTGCATTTTGGCTTGGCTGTGAACACATCCACTACGGGTTGCTGATCACCATGTCCAGACTCTTTGGAGGAGGGTAATGCACCTTGAGATTTATGGGCCATCTGGAAGCTGCATAAACTCTTTCAGTGTGAGTAGTGCTAGTGTAGCAAAGGAATCATGATATTAACTCTGCACCATGGATAATCCTAATGACATCTCCCATGCACAGGGATCCACGCCCACCACTTCGACCCACCTGGATGCGCAGCTCCAACCTAAAGCAACATCGGGGTCTCTGAGCTTTGCATTTTTCCAGAGCCTCGCCATCTGTCCTCTGGTTCTTGCTGAATTAAATAAAGACAGCATAAACAATACAAAGACTTTAATGCAGTTAATGGTGTGGGTGATGTCAGTAGGAATTTGTCAGCATCTGCTGAGGATAATCTGAGAGGAACAATCAAGAGTTGACAACCCTTCTTTCAGAAAGCAAAATTGCCTGGTTCTGGTGATACCAGTTGTTATTGGCTTCCCTGCCTGCAAAAATGTCACAGTAATTCCAACGGCATTGTTTACACAAGTGGAAAAATCTGACTCCTTGATAACACGTTTCAGTTGCAAACCCCTCTAATGACACTCAACGGCCTTCCAGTAAGAGAGAAATTTCCTCCAAACTCAAGGAGAAGTTATCTGGGAACAGTGCCCTTCTTCAGTAGGGTTATTTATGTTCATTGGGCTAATGGTTTTTGTCCAGTAATACACTTAAATTGCTTTCCGTTTTACTGTTATGCTTCACTATCACATTTCAGAACGTTGCGTCTCTTTCTCTGTACAGCTGGCAATTTTCTCAAGTATGCGATGAGAGCATTGTCCTTTCGAAGTCATTTGAGATAGACCTGGTCTCGGCCATCTCGGGAGAATATTCTCTGGCTGATAATCAGAGCCAAGTGGAATGTACAAATGAACCGAAGCCGTCCAGCAGTTCCTTCCCTCCCTGGTTCCCTGGAGGCTTGTTGCAGGGTGACAGTGCGCCTATTGATCTGGGAGGAAGCCAGACATTCAGCCTCTCGCGGTACATACCTGAGAAATAGTTCTCCAGCTGTGGTATAGGAAGTGCAAGGAGGTTGAAAGGAGACAGTGTCTTCAGATGATTTATAAACTGAGTCGCACTTACCCAGTATGGATGTCAAAGAAAAGGTGGCTCTGCAGAAATGAACATAATTAGGTTTATACAACCTTGTGGCAGTGACTGCTCAGTAAAACTGGCAGCTCTTGGAGAAATGGGGGGAAACCCATGTTCTTTCGACACTGGAAATGGTGGATCAGGCTGTTGAGTGAACCTGAAGCACATGAAATTCTATTGAGACATCTTGGGTAATCAG
>RJWJ010000042.1:0-51252 GCA_004363605.1 Indri indri
AACGGCTCACATGAATCAATGTGAACATTTAATGGGCCTTAATTGGAACCGTATCCTACTATACTCAGAGCAGAGAGATGAAAGCAGAAGAAATCTGAGAGACCATTTATTTCACTTGAGAAAGCAGTAAACTGAAACTACAAAAAGATTTGATGACTGTTATATTTTTATGATTAAATAAAATTGTCATGGACTAGTGCTGGCGAGCCCATAAATGTTCCATGGAATGTATCCATGCTCTCTGGCTGCTGTCAGGTTATGACTAGAAAACCTATCAGCCTGTGTTCTGCATTTATTAACCCTGCTCTTCTGATACCACCCAAAAGCTCCATGGTGAGGAGCTTTCTCCTCACAGGAAATGTCCAAAACCCACTTGGAATATTTGCATTTTAAGGCATTATTAAGTGCTGTCCACCCACCTCCCTATCCCCCAACACGCACATCTCCTGTTCTTGCGCAACGGACGTGATCTTTCTAGTGTTCTGTGTGGTGTGAGAGCGATCAGTTCTCTTTTCCTAGAAAATCAGAATAGGTACTAGTTGAGAGTTTTGGGGTGGTATATCTTATGTGATGATTTTTTTCATTTGTTCTTAAGAGGAAAAAAAGCTCCTCTTTTTACCACATTTAAGCGTAGAACCTGTGCTGGTATGGGCAGCGCAGGGCGCATACGTGCGCGACGGCTCATAGCGTAGGATTGTGTTACGTCTGCAAGTTCATGGCCTTCAGAGAGCATCTGGTGCAACTCCCCTCCTTGCCAGAGAGGAGAAGAACTTGTTCTAGGTCTCTGGAACCAGGCCCCACAGCTTTCTGTGACCAGCTATCCTCCTACCCCCACCCCCAGTGGAAAATGGGACACTGATAATGCAAATACACAGAAAATCCAAAATAAAGTAGTGTCTCAAATTTATGATGATGTGGTGAGTCTATAGAATTTCCAAGGTCAGTGCTCTATAGACAGGGTTCTTTCTCAAATGTAAATTAAAGCGGAAACAGCACTTTTGGGTATTGTCCCTGACAAATTATAGAACCTGGGACTTTTAGGGTTAGTCAAGCCTTTGAGAAAATCTAACCCAACCTTCTTGTGCTGTAAGATATGTTTGAACAGAATTTAAAACATGCTTCATTTAAAAGGTAACTCTTCTCACAGAATAGACAATGTGAAAGAAGGAAAAAGAGGCTTTAACATAGAACAGAACGCTGGAGGGTGACTTATTCTTGGGGAAATGCCAGTATCATGAGCTTTGTGTCCAGATGAGCATTCATCACTCATTCTTTCTCTCATTTATCAACTTTTACTAAATGCCCACCCTGTGTCAAGCCACGTGCTGGGAGAGACAGAAATGAATACAACCCAGACCTTGTCCTGGTGAAGTCCACAGCCGGGGGGCAATGCTGTCAGTGCTAACATTCATTCCTTCCTTCAACGAGTGTGTGATGCATGCCAGGCGCTGTTGTAGACACCCAGGATACAGTGGGAAGCAAAACAGACGAAGTCCCTGCCCTCACGTTGCTGATGTTCTGAAGGCTGAGGGAGACACTAAACAACCCTGGATTTGTGCTAAAGGGTCCTCTTGAAACTGTTTCCCAGTGGGGGTGGTCCTTGAACTGATACCTGAAAGTGGCGTACTTGCCGGGTAGCAAGGTAGGAAGGCCATTCCAGGTGTGGGAAAGAACACGAACAAAGGGACCGAGATGGAAAATGGCCTGGCAGGTCTAGGGAGCTGCAAGCTGTCTACTCTGACTGCAGCTCAGGATGTAGGAGGAAGAACAAGAGCTAAGATTGAAGAGGCAGGCATGGCCCCAGGTCATGAGGGACCTGTGTGCTGGCCAAGAACTTGAGGGTTGATGCTGTAGGAGATGAGGAGCCCCCAGCTGTTTGAGGATGGGACCTGCCTAGAAGGCTCTTTGGCATCTCTCTGCTACTGGCACCCGTTACACAGCCTGCTGAAGCAGAGAGCAGCTGATCAGCAGCCTTCTCGTGCAGTTTCCCTGGAGGACAGCAACTCGCCCCCACTGCGTGAGGCAAGCCCTTGTTTCTCTGGGATCACCTGGTTTCCAAGCCCCCAACATGGCGTTCGTTTCTCCCGATGACTCGGCTGCTTTCCTCCCTCTTTCCCTTCTTCTCTCTCATCTTCTTCATTTTGCTGGTGCTAAAGAGCAGTGAATCCCTGGGACCACCGGGAAGAAGGCTGGTGCTTCAAGGGCCTGCTGCCAAGATCTCTGCGTTTAATCTCAGCTTAGAAATCATCTTATGGGAGAAGCAAGTGTGGGAGGATAAGAATTTATTTGCACCACTGGTCAGGGGAATCTTGTGTTTCTCTGCTCTGATTGATTTGATTATATATGTCGACAGACTCCTCAAATTTTTCTCCTGAGATCTTAAAGCCACTTCTACACCCTTCCTACCCTATCCCTAAGGCATGAGATTAAAGATCTCATGGGGCATGCCATATTCTTTATATGATATGTGGAGGTCACTGGCCTCAAGGACCCTCTTGTCACATTGCTCCTGGGCCTGAGCTCCAGGTGTGATGAACTTGGCAGGAGCAATGTGGGCAGAGATACTTGGCCTGGGTACAGGCCTAGTCTGGCCACGCAGCCGCTGCGTCGTTAGCATTGTAGCAGGGCCAGTTTTGCAGAGAGGACTGCAACAACTATTGTACTCTGTGTCTGCTCTGCTAGAAAAAATATTCTTTGTTCCATGATTTACAGACTCTCTCAGTTGTCTCTTTTAATGAATTTAGATGTCTAGACACCTATTTTTGCCTTTCTGTTGAGGACATCTCGTCTCTGACAAGGAAAAAAAAAACACACACACACAAGAATTCTTAGGCATTAAGAATTTGTCCTGCTGAGATTTAACTCTTTGTATACATTTCTGTCTGACTCCATGACCCACGCACCCCGCCACACTGACCAACAGAACTGGTTTGGCCTGAAGTTTGACAGACCAGCTCACAAGGTGGGTTGAAAGAAGCTGCCCCTGCTCTGCCCGGCCCCTATTCTCTGAACCTTTGTGCCAGGAGGCTGTTGGATCAGATAAGGTGCTGGCTGAAGTACCTAGTCTGCTGTTCTTACAGATTCAAAGACAGTATTATCTGAGGACCTCGAAGGCCCTAGGATGAGCAGGCCCAGAGCTCCGGTGTGACGTGTGCAGGACCCTCGGAGTAAGGTGTGGGAGCCAAAGCTCAGTCCTCATTCATCCGTTCCCCAGATATTAATGAACACCTATTTACCAAGCACCGTGCTAGGCATCACGCCACGTCCTGGGGATAGAAGTACAGACAAAAGCCCTGCCCCACTGAGCACACAACCTTACGACTGTTGAAAACTGGGATTCACGTCAGGCTATCTTCGCCTGAACAACTGCTCCTGTATAGTGGGACCATGTGTGTAATTTAGAAACTTGCCAGAAGGCGTTCTGGAGGAAAAAAAAAACACACACACAACTGATAAAAATAGCACAAAATGGAGAGCTTTCTAAAACCACTGATGGAGTCCTTCTAAATAAGGGGAGAATTCAGGTTCACTCTTAGATCTTACTAAAATCACCAGATTCACAGAGTATAAGTAGGTTAAAACAGAACTTGACCATTCCCTATTTCATTTCCTTGAATGTGAGTTCTAGAGACCTGGAGATTTTACCACAGGGCACCATGGTCATAGCTGTTATGTATGTAGATTACTAGAAAATGTATTTTGTACTTGATATATTTATATATGGTAAGAAACTACTACAGAAACTCTTTCTAGTTTGTTTTTGTAATTTAGTGTCATGGTTTTGGTATGGTCAGGAAATGAACCATTCCCATATAAGTGAATTTTGCAGATGACCACATTTACCTTTAAAACACAATATGTGTTTAACAACTATTTTTGATCATGTTTATAATATTATATAGTTTTTTGCCTTCTTATATATTTTTGATGCCTTAAAAAATGAGTTCCTACTACTGTGTTAAGGCACATGGGGATTATCGTGTATATGGAAGCAAATTTTTAAAGTGTAGCATACTAAGTAAAGGTAATTGGCTATAATTAATAAGATATTTTACTACAATATAGTAACGCTCTTAAGACCAACTAAAAAGGGTGGAGATAATTACTCTTATGCTTAATGGTTCTGGGCAACTTTTTGAATTCTCATTTCTGCTTGAAATAATTTTAATTCCCACCCCTTCACGTATTAGTGTCAGCTGATGTTTCTTCCTCTTGTCCATTTACTAACCCGGCAGTCTTTCTAATTTGCTGATTCCAATCTACTATAGGCAAGAAAGCCCACTTTTATTAGACTTGCATCCGAAATGTGAATTGGCACTGAGTTGGAGCTTGCAGAACTTCCCTGTGCATAACTGGTGTGGATTTTGTGGAAAGTCTGGGCACTCTGTGAGGGCAGGGACGTCTCTGACTTGGTTGGCGTTCCATTCCCAGTGCCTCGCCTGGTGCTCGCTGGAGGGTGCTCAGCACATAGTCAATAAACGCGCTAATCTCCTCTCAGAGGCCTGCTTGCTCCTTTCCTGGCGGTTGGCTACATTCCAGGTGGCCACAGTTGGAGGAAAGGATCCCGCTGGGTGAGAAGAATCAGGACATTTTACATTTATATAACATGTGTGATAGACTCTCCACGGGCTTTCCTAGCCACTCTCCTTGGAATCCCATGGACTGAATGTGACAGTTACCATTTTATAGATGTGAAATGTGCAAACTGCCCCCAGGCCTATTGCATTTTTAAACCAGACTTAACAACCACTCAGTACTCTATCTCTACTTTTTGTTTGTTCGAAACTTAACTTTTGGGTAAAACTATACAGAGCATACCAAGTATTAATATTATAAATATATTTTACATGATAGTATTTGCTTCAAAAATATAAGACCAGGTTTGCAAGGCACTCAAAACCTGTCAAGGCTGCTCCGGAAGGCAGCAGCTACACGGCACAGCAGGACGGTGCTCATTGTGGAGTCACATGTTCTAGCAGTTCATTCCTGAGAGTCTCTCCCAGCACCAACCCTTCCTCTCTTTCAAGTTCTTACGTTTGATAATTTGAGACAAACCCTTGGCACAGCCCAGCACCTAGCCAAGAACTGGTTATTTGATACCAGGCCAAGAACAGTATAGGTTTTTGAAGAAAGGCCTTTTGTGTTAGTTTAATCTCTGTGTGTCGGTTGGTTTAGTCTATTTAGAATGGCAGTATGTCATCCTCATCTTCATCTGGGCTGGCAACGTCATGCAAGAAGCTGACTGGTGGCCAGTCATAGGAGTGAGCTTAGGCCTGGCAGCAGAGAGCCCCCTGCCCAGGAAGGGGCAGCCTCATGAGTCTCACAGCCCCAGATGGGCCTGGGAGGTGAGAAGCCAGCACTCAGAGTCGTGGAAATTTTCTAAGCCAGCTCTACCGATGGCTAGGTGGAGGACCTGGGACAAGTCTCTCGAACTTTTTGAGCATAGTTCCCCGTTATATCTCCCTGTCTACCTACCTCAGAGTTTAGAGACTCAGGTAATGTAGGTAGAAGGGCTTGACAGCCCATCGTGTACCGTCTCTGCCACCGACGGGCTTGCTGCTGTGTTGGGTGTTGCTGAGGTCTGGCAACACGGTGTCCTAGAACACCTTGAGTTTCTTCATGTTACACGAGACACCAGTGTTGCCCACACCCACAAAAGGGGGAGGTTCTTTTCCAGACCTCTCCTTGTAACCACACCAGGAATCTCTGAGTTGGTAGCCAGGACCGTTGGGATCCCAATCCCAACTTCCTTCCAGGATAGGAAACAGTTTATCACAAAATCCACTGGTTAGGTACTAGATATGCAGACCTAAGGCAACGTGACGTAAACACCACTGAGGCCCCAAATTCAGAAAATGGCATCTAGGCCTCATGAGAAGAGGTGTGGTATGATTTTTCCCCAAGGCAAGGCACCAGTGTGTTTGTTAACTTAGGGGCCTCTGTCGTATCGTTTCATTCACTCCAGTGACTTTGAGGACCTCCTCTGTGCCTAGCCCTCCAGCACAGCAATGGAAGACACAAGAGGGAAAGACACGTTCCTGCCCTTCTGGAACTGGAAATTAAGCTACATACACTTGGATATGTGATAGCTGCTGCCATGTCTTTGCGTTGAAAAGGAAAGACTGTTTTTGGCTGTGCTGCCTGGGAAGACTTCCTGGGCTTAAGGATTTCCTTAAGTGTTTCAAGAGAAACTCATCCTGGGTCTGAATCAGGAGCCCACAACACCAGCCTATTCGCTTTAGCTCTTCCTGCTCTATTTTCAGGTTGACAAGTCTAGCACAACAGCCTCGAAACGCACATACACAGTACGCTAAGCCTCTGTTTCTCTATACCACTTACCTGTGTTTCTTGGATCTGCTTGTGCCGGGATTTTCTTTTCAGAGTTGTCAGAATGCATTTCCTACTCCACTACCACAAGATCCTGGCTGGAAGCCCCAGGACTGTTTGCATAGCTCTCTCCTGTGCAGACAGGGCCAGGGAGAGACCGCAGCAATGGCTTCCCAGGTGACATGAAGCTTGCTGATGAGTCCCAGCCAGAGAGCAGGGCCTACCTCTGCCAGTCCCTTTGTGCAGAAGAGTAGCCCTTCCAGAGACGAGACTCGGGGAAGGAAGACGGAAGGCATCACTGGGCCTCACGGTGGGAGGGCTCTGGTCCTGCCCGTGTGTGGAAGCCTCATCCAGCGGGAAGCGTGGAGCAGCAGAACTGCTGAGCTAACCAAACTCATAGCTACCATTGCTTTATACTTTATGGTCTAAGACAGTGTCTCATTGGATCCTCATCCAAACCCTGAAGGCTGCCACCTACCCCCACTTTACAGAAAGACCCTAAGGCTCAAATTAGTTAAGTGATCAAAGGCAGACCCAGACCTAGGGCCCAGGGCCACCTAACACCAGCACTCTTGTGCTGATTTCATGACTTAATGGCCACTGAGAGACGATTGGCCCAGGAGGAGCCGCTCAACTCTGAAACCGATTAGCGGTAGTAGCCTTTCTAATGGAGCGTGATTCTGGCCCAGGCGATGAGGAGTGAGTAAGGGTTATGCTGTGGACTGAAATGTGTTCTCTCACAATTCGTACGTTAAAGCCCTAACCCCCAATATGATTGGACTTGGAGATGGGGTTTTTAAGAGGTAATTAAGGTTAAATGGGCCCTAATCCAATAGGATTGGTGGCCTTAGAGAGAGAGAGCTCTCTCTGTAGAAATACACTCACCAAGGAAAGACCATGTGAGCACGTGGTGAGGCGGTGGCCATCCGCGAACCAGGAAGAAGGTGCTCACCAGGGCCTGACCACGCTGGCAGGCTTGCAGCCCCCAGAACTGTGGGAAATACATTTCTGTTGTGCAAACCACCCAGTCTACGGTATTTTGTTATACAAGCCAACTAAGACAATCTGGTATTGAATCTATGAGCTGCTTCCTTCCACCAAAAATTCCTCCACCTACGATTTCCAGGTACCCACATCTGATCCAGCCTTCTAGGTCCAACCCACCCGCTCAGTGCCACCTTCCGCACGCCTGAGTGAGACGCACTCTCTCCTTCCCATGGGGTCCCCTAGCTCCGTGTCTTTCCCAGGCTCCTTCATATTATCATTATCTTTGTGTATACTTCCTCTCCCTGAAAGCTAAAGCATGACCCCTCCCCGGCATGTTGAATCTTCTCTTGTGTGTTGAGGGAAGAGACTTACTTTATAAAACTCTTTGCATCCCCATCGTATTAATATGGCACTCAGCACAAGAGGCACTCAGTAAACGTCTGCTAAAGTTAGAGCTCTCTACTGACGCTCTCTCGGTGCACCCAACTGTATTGCACTTGGTAGGAGGCACAAAGCCCAGAGCCATAGGCTAACGGGTGGCCAGGTGCCAGTGGAGGGTGAAGGGTCAGCGTGTCCCCTCCTCCACTCCACACTCCTTTTTATCCCGGCGTCCAGATCCTCCTGGCCCATCTCTCCACCATGCTATAGCACCCGTTGCCAGCATGCAGTTTTCCTTTTTTAAAAAATTAATTTTTATTTACAATTGACACATAATTGTACATATTTATGGGGTACAGTGTAATGTTTCAGTCCATGAATACATTCTATAATGATCAAATTGGGATAATTACATTTATCATTTCTTTGTGCCAACTCTATTTTTTCTAAAGCCACTATTTCCAGAACCAATGATAGTTCCAAAAAGAGAAGGGAGTAGTCACAGGGTCTGTCTTTCCCTCTCTCCCTTCCCCAACCCCTCACTGAGGACACTAAAGAAAAAAGTGGTGGGTCACCAGGGCATTTGGGTAAAAGATGCCCTTCTTCAGGGATTGTGGAATTATGTTCACCAGCCTCTGCTTAGAAGACCAAAAGAGGATCTGTGTGCCGTGATCTGCCCAGAGAATGATCAGGAAGGGCTCCAGGGAAGCCTCGAAGGACTTTCTCTGGTGTTCTGTGCAGTCAAAGAGTTTCCATATAATTTGTCTCAAATTCAAAATGTAGGAATCTAACTGTCAGTGAGAAAGAATATATTTAAAGCTCCAGCATGCTTGGTCATGTTCTCTTTATTTGGGTACTTGGTGACACTGTTATATTCACTTTGTCAAAAGTGAGCTATTCACCTAAGGGGGATGGGTAGGTAGCTGTGGATGGGTGTGTATATGTGCATTATACTTCAATAAAAAGTTTACTTTTTAAAAAATTCGCTACCTTAAAACCCAGAGCAATTGAGCAATTTGTCCAAGGTCACACAGCTAGCTGGCAAATAAAATAAAGGCAGGAACCCAGATCTCCTACAGCACCTATTTTAGAATCACATCCAAGAACAAGGTTCAATTCCACTGTCTTTGGATCTGAATGTTGCTGGAAATTCCCTTGGAGCCCTACTCGGCATCTGCAGGTGGACATCACATTCAAAAGGCTGTTTCTTACTATTATTGAGGCCTTGCGTGCTCAATAGCTGATGTGCTATGCTCTCTCTAGCCGATGACTATGGCCACCCGAGAAATCTACAGCTAGGCTACTCCCTCCGGCTGGTTCAGCACTCTGGAAGGAGACTCTGTGGGAAACCCCTTTATGTTTGTGTTGGCCTGTGCCCCCTGAAAGGTGGGGCCAGTGGCCTGGCCAGACTCAGGGTGGTGCATGCCTTAGGACTTAAGGGCCATCCCTTTGGCCAAAGCTAACAGACCAACAATTTTTTTTTTTTTTTTTTTTTGAGACTGGGTCTCACTCTGTTGCCCAGGCTGGAGTGCAGTGGCACCATCATAACTCACTGCAGCCTTGAACTC
This sequence comes from Indri indri, assembly GCA_004363605.1. Classification (NCBI taxonomy): domain Eukaryota; kingdom Metazoa; phylum Chordata; class Mammalia; order Primates; family Indriidae; genus Indri; species Indri indri. Next base: position 9,261 of record RJWJ010000042.1, read on the forward strand.
CAGGGCTCAAGTGATCCTCCTGCCTCAGCCTCCAGAGTAGCTAGGGCTACAGCACTTATTGACTTAGTTACAGTGCCATAAGGCAAATAGAGAGAACACCATATTGTAAATCTGAGATATCCCTCAATTATGCACATTTTGTTTATTCAGCAAGACTCCCATGTCCCATGATGACTCTACTATCTATAGTTCGAGCAAGTCCAAGGTGACATTTTACCACCTAAGGCCTAGGAACGAATGGCTGGATGAAATAAAACTGAGCCCTGCCCTCATCCCCTCAGCTGTCAAAAAGCCCTTCAGACATCTCTCTCCTGGTACTCAAGGCTCTGAGCATTAAGGTCAGACTGTTGGCATTCCCAGCCTTGTTTCCCTACCCCAAAGGGAGGTGCTTAGTCTGATTGCAGACTGTTCGCTGTGCTCATGACATCATGCTGCCACCCTTCTGTCACCGACCCACCTGAATTAGCTCATCAAGTCTTAGTGTTAAGATTGGCCCCTTCCTGGACCTCCTGAGTCCATCTCCCCACAGTGTCTGAAATGTGGTTGGAAGGACAGTGTGGACTAGATGTCCCATTCTGGCTCACAACCACACCGCTGGTGGGAGGGGGAGGTCTCGCCAGCCTTCACAGACTCCTTGCCTGTAGCCTGGGTAAGTCTTATCAGGTGGTCCTATGGGTAGAACTCCTTAGCCCAAGGCAGTCAAACTGCCTACATCCATCTGCATCTTCTGCAGTCTAGGCACTTAAAAGTAATGGCCTCTGGCACATCATCTCTCTACACTGGTGGTGATCTCCATAAACAGGCAACGGATAACCAGCTGTTCCTCGAGAGGACCAAGAGGTCCCTGAGGGGCTCTGGTTCACCCCAGTGAGGTTTAGGAGTCCAAATGGAGTAAGCTCTGGTTCAGCTCTAGTGCTCTGTGCCAATTTGCCGGGAACCAGGAGTTGTCTTTGAGCTAACACTGTGCTTGTGCCAGCCAGACTGGCCGGTTTGGTACCTTTTCAATTAGCAGATCTTCCAATAATAGCATTTTAACAATGAAGTTTCAAGAAAAAATTTGTTCTTAATTTTTGTCCCAAGAGGGAAAAAAAGACTTCTAATAATGGTATCATCATAAATTCTAAACTGGTGACCATTTGGCTATGTTTCAAAATTTGTAGCTAATAATTAAAATAAAGGTTTAAGTAAATGGTTTATCAGTAAAGTGAATGGCAGGGCATATTCTTCGCGGCCAGTGTCAGAAATGGCAGCACAGAGCTATGCGTAGGACTGTCACACAGTGCGAGTCTTTAAAATTCCTCCTGGATTTGAAGGTATTAACAAGTCCCTATCAACATTCTCAAAAGGTTTTTGATGTCATTTTAGCTATTGAACGAAAATATGTGAACTATTACTTTGTTGATTTTGTTCTTAAACCAAACTGCATTATCATCTGAGAGTGTGTTCTTAAAGTATTGTTAAAAGTACTTTGAAAACTTGTAAATCCCTGTAATTTACGTTTCTCCTGCCTCTGCTGTTTCATTCCGTCCTTCTGGTTTTAATTTGAATGCAGTCCTGTCTGGGTGTGTACCTGTAAAATTGTGTTTTTCCAAGTACAATTTACAGTCTTGACCCTAAGTTTTACAGTGTTCCTAACCTTCTAGGAGCTTCCTCCTGGACCATGAAGTGGGCTTTGGGTCACCCAGCTCTTTCATATTAGAACTGTCTAATCAAAGTTACTTGAAACAGATCTGATTTTGACATTTCTTAGTTTATCATGTAGGCCTCAGGAGTGAATTAGGAGGGCTTCCCTGCAAGCCCATTAATTGCATTGCCCTATTTCTTCAAATGTACACAGTTGTAAACCTAGACTGCTTCAAGACAACAGTCTCATTTATCTAAACAGTTCTCCTTTTAGACTCAGTGGCACTGATGGAAACAAAGATAAGGAGTATGGATGGAGGAAGGATCTTTTGGAGGCTGAACTTGCCGAAACTGTCCCATACCCCTTACAATTCCCTTTTCTTTCTAGGACTTGCCTACACGCCCAATAGATCTGCATTCAGTATATTCCGAGAGCCAGGTTAAGGGAGGACCTCAGTGGACAGGGCCATAGGAGAGAGGATCTTACTTCCTTGTGAGCAAGCTCTTTGCAGGTTTAAGGAATGTGACTTCCCTGCTCCGAGGGCGGGAGGAGCGCGTTGTCAAAGCAGTGCCTATTCTGAATCCGCTTCACAGGTGTCCTCTCCAGGCAGCTGCACCCTTTGCCATGGGTTATAGTAAGTTTTAAATGGCTACGGAACTTGCAGAATCATTTCTTTAAGTTGAGAAATGAGATTTTGTTACTGTCCGCTTTTTCACATAGCGCTTAAATCAAGTTGTGGTAAGAACTTAGGAGTCGTTTTCCGCACGCTCCTTCAGCATGTTCTCCAGGCTTCCACCGGCCTGTGCTGGAGCGGGAGGGGCAGGCAGGCGTTTTGGCAGCTGACCCGGCTCCTCCTCTGCTCCAGGTGATCGTGCAGTCCGGCCGCCACCCCACCGTGCTGCAGAAGCTCTGCCAGCTGCCCTTCCAGTATTTCAGTGACCCGCGGCTGATCAAAGTACTGTTCCCTTCGCTAATCGCTGCTTGTTACAACAACCGTCAGAACAAGATCATTCTGGAGCAAGAGATGAGCTGTGTTTTACTGGCCACTTTCATCCAGGTACCTTCTACTTTATGCCTAATTCTCTGGCTTTGTGTAAACTAATGCGACTGAAAAGGACAAGTGAGCCAGCTGTTTGTTTTCGCCTTCCACACTACCTTTTAAACACTTGACATATTTCTGTGCTTAAGAATTAATTTCCAAAATATCAGGATAGTTTCTAAAATATCATCAATGGAACTGGGGTTCAGTGTTGAATAATTTTTACTTGGAAGATTTCCAAGAAAGGATATTTTTCCAGTTAGCGAAATGGTAAACTGCAGTCGGGAAATGTTTTTAAAAGACGGCCGGACTTCTTTGCAGCTTTGACTGTATGTTTATCCTGCTTATAGTCTAGCTATAGGAAATGGATAATAATTGCTGAAGAAAGATGAATTAAAACCAGTTTATTCGTAAATTTTTAAATAAATATGATTCTTATATGTATGTACATGTGTGTAAAATTAAAACTTTATATTGCTTTTTTTAAAAATCTAAAACTTTTAAGTACAGCCTTATATTTTTCTGATCCAGTTAAATTCTGTAGGACTAGAATCAGAATTGGTGCCATAGCAAAGTAATATTTCCACATCTAAATTAACTCAGTCAACTGACAATAGAAAAATCAAGTCAACTATTTTTTAACATTTACTAATGACTAATCATGTGACTTTTTTCCTGTTGACATTGTAGATCATTATTTGCTGAAAATCTCCCATTTTCTTTCAAATGTTCCACCATAAAAATCAATGTTTTTCTGCTCTATGACACACAATGTGATCAGTACATGATACCTTCTGATCTTCTTAATAATGTATTACTGTTGTTCCCCGTTCTGGCTAATATATTTAATCCATCTATCACTGTCAAAAGGGTAGGACGGTACCCAGAACTACAGATGATGGCTCGAGTTCCCCAAGCCTTCTTCACCTTAGACGATAATTAGTTTACATTTTCTAAACTATCCTCTATTAGATAATTAATAAACACAGCTAGACCAATCATGTTTAGAAAAGTTTTATTTTCAGCTTAATTGTTCTGTTTGAGTCTGGGTTCCATTTTCTGGAAAATTTTTCAAGTCAGATATTCAGATCTACAAGTATGGATTTTGAAAAACTGTCTTATAGTTAAATTAAAATGCTAACAAAGTCTTACAGCGTATAACCATCATATCAACACTTAGGGTTCTTCATATATTCTTAGAGCCTTAGCATTAAATTAAATAGAAAATACATTATGGATCATTTTAAGACAATCTTTTTAAATTCCCATTACTCATTCTTTTATTCAGCAGGTAGTATCTGAGTGTGTAAGGTATGCTGGGCTGTGCTCTAGGCACTGGGAATACAGCAATGCATCAAACAGATAAAAATTCCTGCCTTCGCAGATCTTTCATTAAAATGGGGAGGAGTCAAACAAACAAAAATTAGTAAAACAAATAGCATGTCAGATGGTGGTAAGTGCTATGCAGAAAAGCAAGGTGGGGAGCGGCCGGGCCTGCAGGGAGATGGTGCACAGCTTTTTATGGCCTGAGCAGGGAGGTCTCGACAGAGACAGTGATACTTGAGCAAAAACAATTTTATATCTGTACCAACTTAGTTCCTTAAGTTTTCAACTGCTTATAAAACAATTTATAAAGATACAAATGATATCATAATCTAAAGGAAGGATTGATTTATTATTTTAAAAATCCACATTTAACACAAATTTTGTAAATGCTACAGAAATTTATTATGTTGCTTATTTGGGATAGCACGTTAGACTAGTAGAGTTAAATCAAGTTTTTTTCTATAAATAATTGTGCTCAAGGGAATGAATATACTTTGGACTTTAGTTTATAAAATGGTTCTTTTCAGGCTGGGCAAGGTGGCTCATGCTTGTAATCCTAGTACTTTGGGAGGCCGAGGTGGGAGGATCACTTGAGCCCAGGAGTTTGAGACCAGCCTAGGCAATGACAAGACTCCATCTCTAAAAAAAATTTTTAAAAAATTAGCTGAGTGTGGTGGCACGCACCTGTAGTCCCAGCTACTGGGGAGGCTGAGGCAGGAGGATCACTTGAGCCCAGGAGTTTGAGGTTGCTGTGAGGTACAATGATGTCACTGCACTCTACTCCCGACAACAGAGCAAGACCCTATCTCAAAAAAAAAAAAGGAGCTGATGGTTTATCATAGGTTTCTGAAGATTTATATATTATGTACTACATTTTTCACTTTCAATCTAAAAGTAAAATCACCCAAGTTTAAGACTTAGGTACAGTACATAAGGGCTTTTATATTTGTACTTTTTAAAATGTTAAAAATCTGTTCATATTTTACAATAGTAAATTTAACTTAAAATTTTAGTTTATTAGATACAAAATAAAGTTGTAGTTTCCATAGTAGGCAGCAACCTGGCCCCTGGTGATATTTAGCAAAATTTAAGTCATCACTATTTGGTTTAAATGTATAGGAAGCCTGATTATATAACATCAGTTTCTTCACCTTTTATATCTGGGCTCCAAATTATTCATGCAAAAGTGGTTGCATGAATCAGAAGTGTATTTAAAGCCACCTTTAGTGAAATTCTCTTTTCATGTCATTGGTATAAAAACACTTTTCTCTTCTCACATAGGATTTTGCGCAGACTCCAGGTCAGGCAGATAACCAGTCTTACCAGCTCAAAGGTATGTCTCTATTGAAATTGTTTCATGTGTTTGTTAGCCAAATGGACATATTTCTCATCCTTTCCTCTGGAACTTTTAGAGAAATCAATTTAGTACATCACCTAAAATATTCCAGAGTCAGATACCAAGTATATTTCAGTAAGTAAACTGATTTTGTCATGAAGCATTAGTATGTTAAAATATACAGAGAAATCTATAAAAAAGAAAAGGACAAAACATCTTTGTGTTATTATTCTCACCTCATGCAAGATAAATTAAATGGTGAATACAAAAGAACGACTTTGTAATACAGGAGACAATCAGATTATGAATACTGGCCTACATTACATAAAGGCTTTTTATCACATGGGTTTGGTTCCTTATCCATGTTCAGAATAGTTATCAATGATAGTAGCCCATATGTTCCCCCTAAATTCAAATACTTGAACTTTTTTATTCAAAATACTTGTTTTATATGGAGAAAAAGCCATCAAATTAGCAAAGTCCAGAGGCCAAAAGATTTACAAATTTTTTCCGTATAGTGTTCCCGCTGAGTTCTTTCCTGTAATCAGAATTGGAGATTTAGAATTTTAAACTGCATTTTACTTTTTTTTTTTTTTTTTTTTTGAGACAGAGTCTCACTCTCTTGCCTGGGGTGAGTGCTGTGGCGTCAGCCCAGCTCACAGCAACCTCAAACTCCTGGGCTCAAGCAATCCTACTGTCTCAGCCTCCCGAGTAGCTGGGACTACAGGCATGCGCCACCATGCCCGGCTAATTTTTTGTATATATATTTTTAGCTGTCCAATTAATTTCTTTCTATTTTTGGTAGAGACGGGGTCTCGCTCTTGCTCAGGCTGGTCTCGAACTCCTGAGCTCAGAACTATCTGCCCGCCTCGGCCTCCCAGAGTGCTAGGATTACAGGCGTGAGCCACCATGCCTGGCCTGCATTTTACTTTTATAAATATTCTGCTACCCAGACCGTAATTGAGAAGTACAAAGTGTTGCTCTTTGTCTGGCTATCGTGACAGCATCCCTGATTAATGAGACCCTAATCCAGATTTTCCCCAATTCTTCCATTAGTTTGATAGTCTTTAAAGTGGCCATTCAGAGGCCCACTCCCAGCAGGACCCTTTGGGGCACCAACCAAGAAGCCCTTATTTGGAGGGGGGCTTACACTGGACACTCTGTCTCTCTCTGTCTCTCTCTGTCTCTCTCTGTCTCTGTCTCTCTCTCTCTCTCTCTCTCTCACACACACACACACACACGCACACACACACACACACACACCCGAGTCATCTATAGTGGGCAGGCAGATGTTGAAAAGTACATAGAAGAAAATATAACTAAAGCTGTTACAATATCATGAAAAAAATGTCATGTTTTATTGACTCAGGCACTCAGAAAAGTAAACAGAAAGCTATGCAACTTTCCAGAAACTCAAGTCAACAGCACAGTCAGTACCGTCTGCCTAAGCCAGAGTTAGTGTGCAAGTTCAGCTCTGCCCTGACTCAGTCACAGCCCTATTTTTTCCTTAAAGCTGTTGGCGGGTACTTGGGAGAAATCAACATAATGTCTTTCTATTTCTTACAAAAGAAAAAAATTTTTAAAGTTTTGGATACATGAAAATACTCAGAAAAATCTTCTAATGTATTTATTTTTTAACCGTACAGCACTGTGGTTTTTGTTTTTGGAGGTTTTTTTTGCCAGTTGGAAGTATAGACATTCTTTCTTCTGACTCTTTCTCCTGACTACAAATATGAGTCACCATTTGCTGCACACCTGGAAGACACAGTCTCAGGAGCTGCCCATCTGCCTGGTGGGCTGAGGCTCGTGGAAGTCCCAACCTTCTTTCTTGTCCAAGGGACTGTCCTCTCTGATTTTCATGCTGTCCCAGTTACAGGCTTACACCACAGAATAGCAAATGGGGAGACGGTCTCTGCTTTGCTCAGAAAGGGTCATCACTATGTTAGCGACAGTTCATAACATGCTTACTTTTTGTTTTAAATGACAATGCCTCACTAAGTTGCCAGTTTGTACCTTGGACATCTGTTCCCCTTTTGCTTAGATGAAGTTGTCATAAAACGTCTCAAGACATTTTTAGTTCATTGTCCAGCAACCTCTAAGTATAAAAGTGGCTCCTGGTAACACCACATTCTTAGTGCTCAGGAGGAATCTGGGTTTTCAGACACCCACTACTGACTGTCCAGCTGTGAGCTTGTTCACTTCACCTTTAACACCGGTTGGGAAAGCTAATCGTTGCCTCTGCTTTGTCAGACAGGCAACTGAATGCCACATTGGAACAATTGTAAAGCTAAATGAAATTCATGTTTTCAATTAAATAGACTATTTCAGAAAACAAATGTCATTTGTTGATGATGACAACAAATGTCACAGCTAACATGGCTAACTTAAGGATAGAATATGTGACTGTTATTTTATTTTGTTCACCGTGTATTTTTTTTTTTTTAAGAGATGGGAGTCTCTCGCTCTGTTGCCCAGGCTGGAATGCAGTGGCCATTCACAGCTCACCGCGGCCCAGAACTCCCGGGCTCAAGCCATCCTCCTGCCTCAGTCTCCCGAGCCGCTGGGACTACAGGCAAAAGCCACTATGCTGGCTTCTGCTTATTTTCTTATTCTGGGGTCCAAAAACAACTTTTTTTCATAATGTTTTATGTAGGGGTTAATGTCTGAATATGTTAGAAGCACAAACTGGACTGTGGTTTGAATATGTATTTTATAGTGTAGATAGATCAATATATATAGATCACCTTATTTACCTAAAATGTGGCATGGTTTATTTGAAGTATATATATCTCCATTTTGATAAATTTCTTAAACTTCAATGAAAGAATTTAATTCTTTTAAACTTTTTTCTCCTTTTTTTTTTTTCCTCTCAGGGAAATGTCCTGGTTCCCAAGACTATCTTGAGCTGGCTAACAGATTTCCTCAGCAGGCCTGGGAAGAAGCGCGACAGTTTTTCTTGAAAAAAGAGAAAAAATAAATGTTTTGGTTGGTTCTGTATTTGAGTACCCTTGTTAATATCTTAAATTGTTCCAAAAAAATGTTCTAATTGTTCCTTAAGAAACTCATTTTCACATGTTTATACTCTCCTCCTGCACTGTAGATACAGTATATACTTTGCACTATTTATAATGACTGTAGATACTTTAATGTTCCACTTTCTAATTTTGCAAGTTGAGTTTATTTCATTTATGCACAATATCTTGGAGTTTGATAACTTCCATCCTGTGGTAATATATACTTTGCATTTGTAATATGGGTGAAATTAGATACAAAATTAGCAAGTCTGTTTTGTTCTTGTAATAAAATAACTTATCCTGTTTTCAGTGTTGACTTTTCATGTTAAGGCAATATAAATCTGAAAGAAAAATGTTAATCCCAACTCCTGAATATCTTAATTAAAGACTGAATTAAAGTTTACCTGCTCTAAATTTCCCTTTTTAAGGTTTGGAGTAAAGATGTTTATACACTTTCCATTCTTGTGGCACACTGTGTTTTGGGGACTATTTGAAATGCATGTAGAGCGTTGTAGACGTCGGTCTGCTGACCTTCCCCAGCAGACGACACTGAGGACCTCCCTTCGCATTGCGGAGCTGAAATCATCCCCCCGACAAAGATGAGTTATCTAAAAAATCAGAGTGAATCAACCTAGAGTATTTTCTCAAATAATTGTGAAATGAAGCAACGCAGAAGGGAAAGTTAAACAGAAGATCTCAGGGCTCTGAGTAAAGCTCTAGGCCGCTCCTGTGCAGCTCCCCAGAGTCTGCCGGGTGTGCCTGCTCCCAACCGCGTCCGCATCGTTTCCCCCGCGGTAGCGGACGGTCGGTGCTGAGCCGGGCGGGGAGTGACGTCGGTAATCGTTGCTGTCAGATACGGATCAAACATTACCAAGAAAAAAGATCTGGTTGCACAAAAACGACCTGATAATGTATTAGATTCAAGGCTATTGGAGGGGGAGGACTAGAAAATACGGAAGTTTTACCTGTTTTTTTAAAAGCAAACTTAGCTAACGTTCAGGACACTTCTTTTTGGAGCCTCACAGAGTATATGTTGATTTTTATTTCTTTGCAAATAGAAAATAAAAAGATCCTCTTAAAAAAAAAAAAAAAAAAGCGAACTCCCCGAGCGCCCGGCGTCTTCCCGCCCCGCCCCGCCCCGCGTGCCCGGCTCCCGGGGCGCGGGATCTCCAGCGGAAAGGGATCTTCAGGTATTTGCAAGATTTCCTGCGAGGCACTTCACAATAGAATATACTTCTTATCTGGTGGGAAATTTGCCAAAAAGCCATCAATAATTGAGACAGCTGTGATTAACCTCCCAGAAACCACACCAGGATTCGCAATTAAACATTTAAGCGAATAGTCCCGCTGCCCCTCGTCCCGGAGCGGAGGGGACTGTCTCTCGAACCGCCAGCCCGGAGCCGCGAGGGCCGGGCCTGGGGCGCGTCGGGGCCCGGCGACCTGCGCGCTTTCCGGAGGTCCCAGGTGCCCTTCGGCGCGCGCCCCGGCTGGCCCGGTGTGAGTCCAGCTCCTGCCCCCCTGGGTCTTAGGACTTCGAAACTCAGGGGATGGGGAGAGCGCAGCGCCCAGGTGAGCGCCGGCACATCTCGGTCCAGTCTGCGGGGGCGCGGTGCCGCCACAGGTGTTCCCCCGGGACCGGGGCGCATCCCGGCTCTGCCAGGCTCGGGACCGCGGGAGGACCGCGCTGGGCGAGGCGACAGGCCCCACTGGGTCCAGTCTGTGAAGCTGGCGGTGCGACTGGGCACAGCCGGAGAAAAAGCAACAATTTTGCCCGGGTTTTAGAGCCCAGAATTTGAGTCAAATGGGGAAAAATTGCCCGAGGACCGGGAGAGAGGACGTTGGTAAGCCCAAGGCCGTAGCCCAAGGGAATTTCCTGCAGGAGCTCTCCTGGCTGCGCCCCGCGACACCCAGCAGGACGTCCGAGCCCGGGTCCGAGACTTGCCCGCCCTCCAGACTCTGGCTGGGGTGGGTGCTGTGACCTCGAACCCTGAACCTGGCCCCCGCTGAGCCTAGGTCTGGACCTCGGCCTCCCTAACACCTCTTCCCTCCTTCCCCAGCGCAACTGGGAAAACCACCTGAGTTATTTCTTCCAGGGCTCCTAGCCACGCTCTCGGAAGTCTCGAGAACCTGGGAAGAAATTCCTCCTCACCCTCCCTATTCTTCCACTTCCCTCTCCCCGCCCCTCCCCACCCCCTGCGCCCAAACCCCTGGATCTCCAGTGCTCCGTACTCAAACCATACCGAAGTGAAACACCCTGTTTCCCTGTGGGGAAGCGCTCGGCCTTCCGCGTTCCTGCCCGCGCCTGGGCTCACTCAGAGCCGCTCTCCTGCCAGCGGCTGCCCCTCTCGACCTGGCGGCACCGAGACACCGGGGCCGAGGGCTGGACTCACCTAGGACTCCCGCCGCTCCGGCGAGATTGGTGCTGGGGCCCCCAACGTGCTTTATACATGGAGCCACTCCCTAGCTCGCTCTGCATCTGCATCCCAATAGTATTTCCTTGTGCCCTTTCTTGTGCTCGTTACCACCTCCGACCTGGCTCTGTTTATCCGCGTCCTCCGCGCACTGTCTCCGTCGACCAGGTGCTAGTCTATGATTGGTCACACAATCCCCATTATTGCACTGAATCCTAGTATTTTCCACAAAGTTTACTTTCACATCAATCAGACTCATTTAAAAGCCTCTAATCTAACTCACATCAGCTTAACAAACTCTCTGAATTTCCTGCTTTTATCACAATTCCATTGGGAACTTTTCTGCAAATAGTTTTCGTCTATTGTTTCTTCCCTCCAGTGTGCTGCCATTCCGCTAGTTCTCTGGCCCTCTCTGGTGAGCGCTCATGAGGAAGCACAGCCAACTAAATGTGTGGCAGTCCATGCCCCCTTCCCTAAGCAGCTGCAGCAGAATCTCAAATTTTCTACCGAACAATCTTAGACAATGTCTCATTTAAACCCAGGATTTGCAACTCTGACAAAATTGAACTTTAAGTTATTCCATATTCAAAACAGAAAGGCCGATTTCTGTTCCACAACCCATTAAATATTACAGTTTGTTGGGAATACTGCCACAGCGACTCTGAATTTCCCAGAATTATGCAGTCTTTCAATAGGGATTAAATTTTGTGGTGCAACAGCCATAAACACTCTCATCTCTGGGAAGCCCTTTCCTGCCTCAGTTACACAGAGCTATCCAAATTATTAGCTATGTCTTCTGAGAAAATCTTATTCTAAAGTGAATCCAGCTAAATAACTGATGCCCATTTTCCCTCTATGGCAATTCATCTTTTATTGAATTGAGTTTTTACTACACAACTGGGTATCTCATGTTAAAAGTTCAGTAAGCATAAAATACAACACTTGTGATTGCTCAGGTAATTTAATTTACAGGAAAATCCCTACTGTATTACAGAAGATGTTTAAAGATGATGTGGGAACCAGTAAAACTGATATTTATTAATGTAACTAACCAACTGTAGATCTGACACCTCACTAGGGACCATTGTAATAAGGCTTCAGAGTTAAACCCTTTCCCTTGGAAACCCACAGAAACCCACCCTTTGGGTGGCTGGCAACTACAGGACAGAAAAGCTTGTAATATTTTATACATTAATACAGAGAGATGCAGGCATCTTAACACACAATAACCATTTTTATGTGGGTAATTTCCCAATATTAAAAAAGATACATACACATAAGTATCCAAAAAAGGAATTAGATTTTTGATCTGTGGATAATGAGGAAGAGATAACTAATTAGAAAGGTAGATGTTTCCATCCTAGCATAAAAATACTGCAGTCTGTCAAAAGCAAAAATTCAGAGCTAATTAACAACCATTAATGAAATTCTTTATTCAAGAACCCGGCATTTCCTTTTTAATAAAAAAATGAGAAAACTGAATATTCCGGATAAATCAAAAGTTTTTGAAAGTAAGGTTTATTAGAACTTTAGTCCTCTGTCCAACGGCCAGCCAAGACGGTAAAAGAGAAATCTGTATTTCTGTTTGGAAAGGAATGGTCTAAGTTACGGGAATGAAGCCTCAAAGAACCCAGACCTGATTGCTAAAGCCGTTTCTGGACACTTGAGAGGTAAAGCTGGTTCTCATTAACCCTGCGTATCTCTTCCCTTATCTCCGAGTTTGCAGCACCGTTTCCTATATCTTCAAGAAAGGGAATGTTCCCTTTAATATTTGTGCTAGCATCACCCTAACTTTCAGGAAGTAAAATATAAACGTGGCCCAATTTTCCCACCTCCTCCCATTTTCTTCCAATAATTGCCAGCAAGCCTTCCATCGCGACTGGGGGCGGGTGGAGGACCCTGCCGCACGCTTGCTGGTCACACACCGCGGCCTCGGCCACGCGAGCAGCAAGGCTTCCTCACAGAGGGCACCCTCCTCCGTCCCGCGGCTGCAGCTGCCCCTCGAACACGTTTTCCTTAACAGCCTCTACCTAGGCTAAGACAGCAACTATCCCCCGCCCAAGTAGGGCGTTGCCCTCTTTCAAAATAAACCCTGGACAAAGGCTACACTGTGGGTCATTTAACTCGAGGGACCAGGAAACGGAACCTCGACGCCGGAGGCTCTTCCAGCAGTGGCGGACTGCCTGTCATCCGGCGGCTTCTCGAGTCCACCAAGTGAGGGCTGGTCTTGGAAAAGAACCTCCCAGGCTGCCAAAGGGTTAAATATCTGCGAAGGGTAAACCTGAGCCTCCCGTTCCTCGCGCTTGCCCGGGGGCCTGCTGAGATTCAGTATCTCTCGGTTATTTCCTGCGAGCACTAAAGCCAGTTTTCAAGAAAACAAGTCGCAGGGGTTTGAAATGTCACACCAAGTGACCTGGGCACGGTATATCCAGGGGCCATTCACGGCCCCCTCCCGCCCCTGCATTTCGGGTCTAGAAAGAAAATAAACCAAGGACACGCCAGACTGGTTCTGGGTGGACTGACTCTCCCGGCAGCCGCGGCCCTGGCGGGGCCCGCGGAGGCTCCTTCAGTGTATCGCTTGCAGGTGATGCCAAACGCAGATAAGCGGCCGCCGCCCGCCTCCTCCTCGTCTAGACGGGGGAATTAATAAACGCCACGAGACTGACCACGTCGCGCACCCACTCTGGGGGCGGCGCGAGGGACGAGCCAGGGCCCCAGGTGGCCTCGCGACCGACGGCAACCGCAGCGCGGGGAGCGGCCGCGCGGGGGCCGGGCCGGTGCGGGCTCGGGAGCGGCGCGGGGCGGCGCGGGGCCGGGGGCAGAGACGCCCTCGCGCGCCTGACGCGGGCCGAGGTCCGCCGCGCAGCCCCCGCCAGAGCTGCGGTTTCCCGCGCGAGCGCGGCTGCCACGCCGCCCGCAGGCCTCGCGGAGCGCGTTACCCCGGGCCGCCCGCCGCGCCCACAGCACACAGCAGCATCGCACCGGTCATTACTTTTTATTAAGCTCAAAATATCGTCCCACTATGAACTGGCTGTTCTCACAATAAATAACAATAACTTACGTTTGTTCGGCAAAGGCTCACACACTGTCCTCCGTCGAATGATAATTTAAACATTTTCAAGGAAAGTCTCGTTCTACCTTTTCCCAGCAACCATGCGCTTTGGGGAGTCGCGTCTGCTCCTCGGGTCGTCCCTCCAGCGCCCAGGAGGCCGCGGGAGCCCGTGTGGGCGGTGCGGGAAGGGAGGACAGGCAGAGCTAACCCTAGCGAACCCCAGCTTCTGGTTTTCGTAAAAATAAAAGTCCTCGGAGCAGGGATCTCCAGTCCGGTGACAGCAGCTTGCGTCCCGGGGCTTTGGCTGTCCTGACCATTCCCCTTGGTCCTCTCTCTTTAAATAATAGTAACAATTACATAGGCGAGAAAGTTCCCGCCTGAGCGGGAATGGCCTGAGCGTGGGTGAGTCTCATGCAGGGAGCATGCGAGGTCCGCGGGCTGGCAGGGAAGGGTGCCCTCACGTCTCCACGGGACTCGGCACCATACTGTTTGGGGTGTCCGGGAGCTGCGAGGACAGGGAGGTCACGTCGCTGCCAGAGGAGTTGCCTAGGGAGCCAGACTCGGAGAAGGAGACCTAGGGCGACGGAAACACCAGGAAGGAGCCGATGAAGACGCCCCGAGCTGCCCGAGCTACCATTCCGGGGCCTCGTGCTCCAAGTTGGGGAGTGTCCCTTGGAGACCGGCCGCCGGCTGGGAGCAAGCCCTGCAGAGAAGTAGCCCAGGTTCGGAGGCGCATGCAGGGGGATTAGCGCGGGGGTGCAGCTGCTTAATCCCACGACCTCTGGCGTGCTCAGTTTAATCCAGGGAGACCTTGTTTTAGGGTGAGGTTGCTTGCCCCGCCACTCTCCTCCTCCCCCATCGCCCAGGGCTGTCCCCTGCGCTCATCTCAAGCAAACCCCCCTCCTTCCTGCCTTGGCTAAGTGGGCTAAATCCTCAACCTCCAGAGCCCTGAGGTCAGGGTGAGTAGAGCAGGGCCTCACCAGCTGCTGGAAGGCGGGTTGGTCCAGGTCACTCTGGAGGGCGAACTCGCTAAGCGCTTTCCACGGTGGCTGGTACGTCTGTACCTCGACTGCGCTGCCCTGCACGGCGCTCTCGTGGCGGATGGGGCTTCCCGCCACCAAGGGCGTCCCAGTCAGTCCCTGGAGGCTCTGTGGGGCAAGCAGAAGCCGGTGGGCCTTCGAGTTAGTTGAGCTAGGTCTTGCCTTGCATGCCATCTTTGAGACTGGGGCTCCAGGCACTGGAGTATGGTTTGGGGCCTGTATTGGTTTGGGGGGAGGTGCACGCTCACAAGAGCCCTCCTCCTCCACTGAGGATCTGCTGGAGTCTGCAAACCCCACCATGGGCCAGCCTCAGTGCTGGGAGCTAACTACCCAGGAAGGGGAGGCGAGGCCCACGCTCCCCTCCCTGGCCAGGTATGCTAAGAGGACACAACCTGCGGACACAGCACACGACCATCCATCTGCCCTGGGCTCCTCCTGTGCAGGGACCCCCAACTTGGGGCTGCCACTCGGAGGAGGAGAGGACCCGGCATCATACGAAATAATTAGGAAGCCTTAAACCTCGAAACAAGCCTTGCTCTGAAGGTAAAAACACAAGCTATTTGGAGAGTCCAGTTCGCCTCGATGTCCCCAGAGCGCGCCTAGAAAACGACGCGCAGATACTGCGGGCGGAACCCGCGGGGCCCACCCGACCAGCTCCTCACCGTCTTGTCGTTGTGCTGCTGCTGCTGCAGCTGCTTCATGAGAATGGATTTCTTCTTGTCCTTGCACCGCTTGTTCTGGAACCAGACGCGGATGACCCTCGGGCTCAGGCCGGTCATCTCCACCAGCTGCTCCTTCATGAGCGCGTCCGGCCGCGGGTTGGCGGCGTAGCAGGTCCGCAGCGTGTGCAGCTGCTTCTCGTTCAGCACGGTCCGCACGCGGGTCGTCTTCTCCGCCTGCTTGTGCACGTGCGGCCGCAGCGAGGGCTGCCGGGCCGCCCCGGGGTCTGCGAGGACAGGGAGGGGCGAAGGGGGAGCTCAGGCCACCGCCCGCCCGCCCGGCGCCCAGCCCGGCGCGGCCGAGCCCTCCCGGGCCCGATTTCGTTTCTCTTCTATCCGGCTTATTTCGTTTTACTGTTAGTCTCCTTCTCCATCCCTTCGCCCCACCCGGAGGGAGCTGTGCATTTCGTCCTTTTGACCGCCGCAGGGCCGGGCTGCCCGCAGCGACCTCTCCGGAGCTCAGGCTGGTCTTGGGAGCTCCGTGACAGGCCGCTGCGGGACAGGGGCGGCTGGTCGGGGCGGCGCGGCGAGCGGAGCCCTCCGGAAGAAGTCCAAGTTTCAGGGGAAGAGGAAGGAGGCGCGCCCCGGACTCTGGGCGGTGAAGACGCCGATGCGGACCCGGGGAGCGGCGCTGCGGGGCACCTGGGACCTACAGACCGCTCCCGGGGCCTGCGAGGGCCCTTCCCCTGGTTCGGAGCCCGCTCCGACAGCGCGGAGCCCTGTGGAGTCGCGGCCCGGCGCTCGGACCGGCCTCCAGGGCCCGGAACGCTCCTTCCTAACCTCCCTCGGGCCTCGCCCGGGGTCTCCAGGCCCCTCAAGGCTCCAGGCTTCCCAGTCCAGGAGCCGCACTCTCCTGCCTGACCTCGAGTTCTCTCCACCCCTGGGGAACAGCGCGTGATCCCTACAGCCCGCAGGCGGCAACAAGGGGAGCCCCTCTGAGATCCGAGACAGGGGTGCACTCAGTACCTCCTCCATCCTGTTTCACAACCCCACCCAAACCTGGTCTGCACACTTGCAGATATATGCTGAGCTGTTTGGACTTCTGTCTCCCCGCAGGCAACCCTAAGTCTGGACGAATATTTACAAATAGCCCATCCAGCCCAATTTCCTCATTCTATGGGGAGGAAATGGAGAGCCAGAGAGGAGAAGGGGAGGCAAGGCCACGCGGCACGCAGAGGCTCAGCGCGGTCTCCACATCTGTGCTGCAGGCCTGGCGCTGAGGTACTTGTTTCTCACCACCCCCATCTGCCTGTGGCTACACATTCAGACCCCATCTCGGGACAACTGCTGGTGAGGACACAGAACATCCAAATGAGGTGTTTTCAATGACACCAAAGTCCACCATGTCTTTACACTTCACCCCCCAGGAGAATCTGGCTAAGTTGTTCACCATCCTGGGCAACACGGACAGCCCTCTTTGCCGGGCTGTGGGCTTTCACAGCCATTTTCGCCGGCTGCTGAGCCCCCGCCCCGCTCCCAGTCGGGAGCTGTTAGTCGTGTACATGCCCCCGGGCAAACCTACCTTTGCCAGTGACAATCACACACACTCACCGAAGAAATTCTGAATGCAAGCCCCCAGACAAGCACCACGTAAGATTTCCGGTTGTAATTCACCCTGCTGCTCCCTGCACGGCGTCCCGCATATTCCCGGGTGCGGAGAACACAACTGTGCACAGTTCCCCAAGCTCACACGCTCACAATTTGTTTCTCGCACACGCGAGCACACAGCTGCGTCCTTAGCACACAGTTCACTCAAAAGGAAAACCACCATCCCAGAAGACGGACCGCACTTAAGTGACAACTTCCTAGGAACACAAGCACCCTGAACGCGCGCACACACCGCTCCCGGCGCGGCTTACCTGGCAGATGCAGGCCGCGGGCGCCGGGGAGCGGGCCGGGGCTGCGCGGGCTGCCGGCTGCGGCGCGCTCGAGCAGGAGGCCGTGGTCGGCGCGGCAGAGCAGCTCGTGCTCCCGCAGCGAGAACTCGTCCCCAGGCAGCAGCTGGCGGCTGCACACGGAGCATCGGAAGCACTCGATGTGGTACACGCTGTCCCGCGCCCGCATCACCAGGTCGCTGCTGCTGAAGCCCACCTGGCACTTGGCGCACTTGATGCCGAACAGCCTGCGGGCCCAAGGCGCGGGCGGCGTCGGCGGGGGCCTGCGGCCGTCCTCGCCCAACCGTTGCTGGCGCGCGCTCGCAGAACGCTTTGTGGCACCCTCGGAGGCGGCGGTGGCCCGCCCGCGGGGCCTTCCCAGGCCAGGAGGCGCGCCGCGGCACGCGTCCGGGCGGAGGCTGCCGTCTGCCGGCGGGCAGAGGGGCGCGGACGCGCAGCAGGACCCGAGCCCCGGCCCGTGGGCGGCAGACAGCAGACAGCCCGGTTCCCGCCGGCCTCACCTGACGTAGTCCCGCTTGCAGTAGGTCTTCCCGTCTCTCACGAAGCACGTGCACGTCTCGTCCAAGTACTGGCTGCACTCCGCGCACTTGAGGCAGGCAGCGTGCCACTCGAGGTCGGGCGACACCCGCAGGATGAACTGGTCGTGGATCTGACTCCCGCAGCCCACGCACATGGCCGTCCCGGGCTTTTCTGCCGGGGAAGGGCGCAGGGCTGCGTGAGGCCTGGTGGCCCGGCCCGGCCCTCCAGCCCCCGCCCAGCCCGCTCGCTCGCTCGCTCGCTCTTCCAGGAATTGCCACCGCAAGGCAAGGAGATGGGCCTTCCAAAGGCCCAGGCAATTGCAAACGAAAAAGACAAAATCTCCTGAATCTGTCAAGGCTGTCTCTTGCGCCCGCCCCCAAATATCCTCGGAATTGCATTCATTGAACACAGTCACTTTGCGGACGTGTCCTGTAACTAAAAGCCAACGTGAAGGTGAGAGGAAGCGAGTCCCCGGCCGGCGCTGCGGAGCCTGGGCACCGACACAAAACCGGGCCGTCCGGCGTTGCCGCCGCACACTCCCACTCGGCGACTGCCCAGCCAACACGGACACACCAGCTATCGGCACAGTCCGGCTCATCCTCTCCGACTGTTCTTAGCTTAACCATCCCAGACCAGGCTGCAGGAACCGTCCTAGCTTTCAAAGACCAAAAGACAAGCAAACAAAAACCCCACACCCCTAAATCAAACCTAATTGCCTTTGCGCAAAACAGAGGCAGATTTCGTAGCCTGAAGTCAGCCAAGCCGGCTTGAGAAATAGTGTTTACTTATAAAATAAAACAATGGCATTCCAAAGGATAAGCAGTCCTGCAGGAGAAATGCATTCGTTTTATTTTTTCTCTTCTAAAGTATCCTGTCACATAGAAGCCACTTGTAGAATCCGCTAAACATTCTTCTGCATTAGAGATCTCGCATATTAAGCACACGCACACACACCCGCACGCAGGAAGACTTACTCTTGGAATGATCCCCCATAGCACCCAGAAAAGAATAATGAGAAATAATATCCACCATGCAGGAAGGAGAGGTGCGCAAAGCGCGCGGAGGGCAGCCTCGGCTCGTGGCTAACTAACTCGGGCCCCGCCGACTTGGAGCGGCGATTCCGCACCGGCCCGCACGCAGCATGACGTCAGCACGCACTCGCAGGGCTGGAGCTGGGGGCGGGACCTGTGGCGTCACGGAGCTGCCCCAGCACCACGGGGGACGCGGGGGCGGTGCGGGCCCTGGGGGCGCTTGGGCGGGGTGGCTCGGAGGGCGGGGGTGAAGGGGGATTGGCTGGGAGGAAGCGGGCAGACCCTGATTGGCCCGGAGTGAACAATGGAGCGCAGCCCCCTCCCCCGAAATCTGCAGGGATCCGCGCCCGGCGGGTCCGGCGGTCCGGGCTGGACCTGGCGTCTCCGCCGAGCTGCCGCTGGAACTTGCGGAGCGGCTTCCCTGGCGCGCTGGAGCAGGGTGATGGGTGCTTGGGGGCGGGGGGCTCTCCTTTAAAAGCTCCTTTCTTTTATAAATAAAAAATTGAAAATCCACTCTTGGGACGAGTGAGCTGGGGAAAAAGGAGATCCGTTTGGACGTGCGCGTCGTCGTCCAGCCGGTCACCTTCCTCCCTCGTTGCTTTGTTCTTGGGGTCCAAACTGGAGAGAGAGGTCCGAGAAGGACCACCTGGCTTTAAATAAACTCCTTTCACACTTGTCACCGCGCAGCCGGTGGAAACGCAGGTTGGCGCGTCGGCTGGGCGGCGCCAGGACAAGAGTCCGAAAACGCTCCCGGGACGGGTCCCGATTCCGTTCTCGCTGCTGCGGCTGCTCATTCGAGCCCGTTCCCCTTTCTTCTTTTTCTTCTCGTTTTATCATTATCATTATTTTTAATTTGACAAGGACCCCCCCCCCCCCCCCTTTTCCCACCCAAAGGGCATAGCTCCTTCCGCGAATGCTGCTGGGGCCGAATGCGTGTCTCACGTCCAGAATGAAAGATTTTTACGGACTCTCCGGCTTCCTTTCGCAACCAACTGCAACGCGAATACTCGGAAACGAACGCGCCGCGCCGGTAACTCACAGCACTGTGGGCGCGGCGGCTCCTCCGTCCTTACCGGACCCGCGACTTGTGAGCGAGTCCAGGCGATCTTTCCTTCAAAGAAATCGCTGTGGGTTTTGTTTGAAAGGGTTCAAAGACCGGCCCATGAATTATAAATGACGTTTATCCGCCCCCGGTGTCTGTTGTTTCCCACTAAAAGGCGTACCGAGAACTCTGAGCGCGCCCGGGTGGGCTGGGGGAGCGGGGCGCCCAGGGGCAAAGTGTCTCCGCGGGAATCCCGGGCCGGCTGCGGGCTGCGCGCCGGGAAGTGGGGCCGCCGAGGGCGCCGGGAGCAGCTCTGCGGAGAGCGGGGCAGACCGAGACCAGCGCTCGCGGTGGTCACCCCGCAGCCAGCGACGTTGTCACCCGCGACGCGCCGCGCTGGGCGCTTCGCGCCGCGGTCCGGTACCGAAAGGCTTTGACCACGGCCTCCACCTTTGGAACGTGTAGTCTTCTCACTGGTCGGCTCTTTGTCACAGCTTACCAATCCCTCCGCCAACACGCCATTTCTTGCGTCTTTGGCCGCTGATGCCCCAAACAGCGCTCCCCCTGAGTGTGTGCGGGTCTGGATTTGGCAGAATGCTGCGTCTCAGTGAATGTATCTATGTAAATAAACGGGGGGAGAGGAGCGAGGGGACGGGTATATCTGCATGTATCTGCACCAGGTCACTTGTGTGACCTCAGGCATCTTATTTTAATTCTCCTTCCCTCAGTTTTCTCATCCGTAAAATGGGGTTAATAACAGTAGCTGTCTAATTAAATAGAAAGTTCTGTGGGAAAGGCTTAGAACAATACCTGGCACATAGTAAGTGCTCAGTATGCGTTAATTATGAAAATTATTATTATGGCTGTATCTTTGTGTCAGGAGCCTCTATGCACACTGTGCCCAAGTGTGTCTGGCTGTCGGAGGGAGGTCTAATTCTATCTCTGCGTCATCTGATAATTTCGTTGTTTATTTCGATGTGCACTTGCTCTGTATCTGCTGTGCTGATGGGGTTTGGAAATGTGTGGTCTGCGCATAGACTTTGTGCACAGGTGATACCTGTGAATGTGAGTGCTCATTCTCAGAATTGGGAGAGGACACATGGCGTGCATTCCCCAGTGTGAAGCCGGTAGGCACACCCAGCCTGCTGGCCTTCCTCTCAGAAAGATCCTGGGCCAGGCCTGGCTCCCAGCACCCTCTAGGTCCTGTGCCAGGCCAGGAGCCAGCAAATAATTCAGGGATGCAGGCCGCTGGCTAGAAGGGGACAACTCCAGACTGGAATCCCAGGCCCAACCTTTAATCCTTTCCTGCTCAGAGAAGGTCATCCCTTCCTGCCCAGAAAAAACAGTCTTTTGAAACTGTGCTAGCGAGGAAGGGGTAGGAGATGGTCACCTCTCCTGGGATGTCAGGAAGTCAGGTCAAGAACAAATATTTGTTCAGTGCCACCATGTGCAAAGCCCCTGTTATTAGCCTATTAGGTCTTTACTGCAGTGCTATGTGGTAGGTAGTATTAGACCCATTCAATCCCCTAGGAAACTGAGGCTCAGAGAGGGGAAATTATTGCCTCAGGTTACAGGGTAAGTCAGAGCTGGCTCTGAACCCAGGTCTGTCTGGCTTCCCCTCCCCTGCTTTTTTCACTGTGCCATTGAAGACCCACATGGGCATGGCTCCACCACTCGCCCACTTCTCTCCTCTCTGGAGCTGGAAAACCAAGGACCTGTTTCATGGTCCCTCCATGTGTGTGTTCTGGGTCGCAACCACCCCTGGGAGACCAGCACTGAGATGAGAGAAGAGAATATCTGCCTGGCACAGCCACAGGCCACCACTGATCTGGCCCTGCCGGGCTCTCTGCCTCCTGGTGGTTCCCAGGGTCTTCTTGTGGGGATGTGGGGGTCACAGGCTCTCCAAACCCCAGGATACAGCACACTGGAGACCTAGGTGCCTCCTCTCCAGGGCTTTAGAGCACTCTCTTCTTACTGGGAAAGCATCTCGAGCTCCTAGCTCTGCAGTACCCCATACACCGAGCCCCAGCTGTGACCCTCCTCCTGGGGAGATTTCAGAAGCACTGAGAAGTCTCCCTGGTTCTTTGTCCCTAAAATCTCCTCCACCACATCACTGCCGCTTAAAACTCTGCTCACAATTCTCCTAAAAGGTAGGCTTACTGTGCAAAGGTCCCTGAGAAAGAAAAGAACAGGTGGTCACTCTCACTATGGTGATAGAGCTCCTACCCTGAGGACAGGACTTGACAAAGTTCAGGCTGAACATTTATCAGGTGCTGCCTCTAAAGAGACAGTCACCGCACTAACGGCAGGGATTTTGGGCTCCATAGTTCAGAGGTCCTCAGGCAGGCAACAGACCGTGACAGATTGGACTCACCACAAATTTGCCAAGTCAAGGATTCCAGACAAAGATCTCAGCCTTCACCCGCATATCAGGGAAATTAGGTTCGGATCCACAGAGCCCTCACAAACTGCATATTGCTACCAGAACAAAAAGCACAAAAAGACGCCCATATTAGGAAGAAAGACATAATAAATATGCTGGGATTAGAAAAAGCATGTACGCCTCAAGTTCACAAAAATATCCCTTCAGTGAATGCAAAACTAAAAGTGGTTAAACGTTTGATAGGCATCAAGGCCGTGAAGTTGCTGCAAGGACTTCCAGCAGAGGAGGACTGTCGGCATGTCCCTCCCTCGGGAGCCTGGGGACTCAGCAGTGCAGTGGCACAGGACACCTGCGGAGCAGAAAGCAGTTAAGTCCTAATGCCAGAGCAGCTTCAGATTTGAAAATGCAAATTGTTTTTATTTAAAGATGGTGAGGCCAGGTGTGGTGGTGCATGCCTGTAATCCTAGCACTCTGGGAGGCCGAGGCAAGAGGATCACTTGAGCCCAGTTTGGGGTTGCCGTGAGCTAGGCTGATGCCACAGCACTCACTCCAGCCAGGGTGACAGAGTGAGAC
This sequence comes from Indri indri, assembly GCA_004363605.1. NCBI lineage: Eukaryota > Metazoa > Chordata > Mammalia > Primates > Indriidae > Indri > Indri indri. The sequence continues at coordinate 32,265 of RJWJ010000042.1, forward strand.
CCTGTCTGAAAAAAATGAAGAAATAAATAAAGATGGTGAGAATGTGTTTTCATTAAAATATATTTTAAATACCAAGACCCAAACCAAACCAAAAAAAACAAAAACAAACCTGAGGGAAAGAGTAGGGATGCACTAGGCTGGGAGCCAGGGGCTGGGAGCAGACAGCCAAAATACGCCAAGTCACCAAAAACAAATTGACCTTTATTATTTTATACTTTTGCTTAATCAATCCTCCCCATCCTTCCTTTTTTTCTTCTTTCTTTCTAGAACTCTAGAACTAGAAGGCTGGAAGAGCCTTGGGAGACTCTGTCTTCCAGAACTTTGTTGGACAGATAAGAAACTGCAGCCCAGGGAGGTGTCAAACTCCCCCTGCCTGGCAGTGCAGAGGGGGAACATGCAAGCTCAGACCCGCTTGGGAGCCCAGGCAGCTTCTCCAGGCCACACACACACTTCACCTTCCCCAAGGCAACGGCCTTCGGTGCTTACTGGCTGGAGACATTCCCAGGGACAGAGATGCTTTGTCTCCCAATTTGCATGGCCTCAGGGCGGGAGGACTGCCGGCCTAGCCTCCACCTGCATTCGCGCCATCATGCTGGGAGCACGAGCCCCGCCCCCGAGCCCGCACACTGCTGCCCTCATCCTCACATCATCCCGAGAAGCAGTTGCTGTCATTAAGACGATCCCTACTTCACAGACAAGGAAACTGTATGGAGAGGCGAAGTAGCTTGTCCCGGGTTACACAGCTGGTGGAGCTGGATTGGAACAAGGCTCTCTGGATCACACCATACCGCTGCCCACGCACTCACAAAGCGCACTGTCCACCCAGCACAGGGGCCATGTTGCTGCTGGGAAGAGCGCTAATGCTCACTGTGGACATCAGAAAGGAAACAGAGGCCGGTGACCTGTTACTCAGATGGAGTTGGAAGCCAGGTCCCCACACCTCAGCTGGGGCTTTTCCTGCCAGAGTCCATGTGGATGGGTTTTCTGCCATTGTCGGGGGCCAAAAGCCCACCCTCCTTCTTGAGCCACTGGACCAGGCCTCCCCTCTTGCTCCTCCCTCCATCCCGCCACCCCCTCCACCCCATTTCCACAGGCAGTTGGAGATGCTGCAGAGAGCAGACCAGAGAGGGCCTTAGCATTCACATCACCACCTGCCCTAGGCTTCTGGAGTGGGGACTGGGGCCTGTGTTTCAAAGAAGCAAGTGAGGCCTAGGGGGAGAAAGGAACTTGGCAAGTCAGGGTCAGGGGCCAGGCCTCCCAATATCCAAGCCCTGTGCTCTCTGCCCCCCTGCCCCAGGCTCCCCTGGAGCAAACAGGAGCCCACTGGCACTGCCGGCCCCTCTCCCCTTTCTCTCCTCCCTATCGGTTACTAGGCGCTTGCTGCCGGTTGAGCCCTGGGCTAAGAATCATAAGGTCTCATTGCAAGTGTCTGGCGACCTCCTGAGCAGGATTGGCCACATAGTCTGCAGATCCCAGTGCAAAATGAAAATGCGGGGCCCCTTGCTCAAAAAGGATTAAGACTTTCCAGACAGCGATGGCAAAGCGTCAAACCAAGCATGGCCCCGTGTGACCACACATGGGTCCGTATTTCCATGAAGCTGGTCCTGCTTCTGAGCACCGAGGCAGGTCCTGATATCATCTTTCAGCATCTGAGAAATAAATAAACTGATAACCTTCACAAGTTAATACAACGAGTAAAGAGGTGGGACTGAGCCTGAGACTCAAACCCACAGCCCACACCAGTCCGTGATACTAATCATGAACTTGTGGCACTCGAGTCTGTCCAGATGGGAATGGTTTTGTTTATTTGTTACTTTGCTTATAGTGGCTATGTGCCAAGGTCATTCTGCATTGAAACAAACAAACAAGCCCGTGGTATATAGAACTCTTGTCCTTGAGGAATGGTGGAGGTGGGGAAGCCTATGGGAGACAGAGAAAACGACCACATGGGGTCATTCTAGAAGGAGGAAAACAATGAACCCCTTTCTAAAAATAAAATCAGAAAAGCTGTGTGTGGTGGTGCAGGCACCTGTGGTCCCAACTCCTCAGGAGGCTGAGGCAGGAGGATGGCTTGAGCCCAGGAGTTCAAGTTCAGCCTGGGCAACATAGTGAGATCTCATCTATAAGTACACACACACACACACACACACACACACACACACACACACACACACACATATATGGGAGCTTTTGTTTCTTTTCAGATTGTCCCCTGAAGGTAGCCCCAGGGATAACCTGCTAAGCCCAGAGCTGGGGAGGGGTGGAGAGATGCCTGGTGGCTTCTGGGAAAGTTGCATTTTCCCCATCTTTCCAGAAGGGGGAACCTGGGCTGGCTAGCATGGCCGGGAGTGGCTCTGAGCAGCTTGGCCCAGGGCACTGGCATCCCTGCCTGGTTTCTGTCAGCTGCAGCCTTGCAGGACCGCCTTCTAGTGTTCAATTTTCTTCTAGAAATACCTCTCCCCTTGCTGAGACCCATGTACTGGGCGAAGTGAGAAAAAAAGGGGAGGAAGGAAGGAGGAGAAGCTGAGCTCTAGCGGGAGCCAGGACCGGGTGGCTGTTTGGCAGAGAAGCCAGCCTCTAGCCTGTGGGCCAGGTTTCCAGCTGTGGCTTTCACAGAGACAGGCAGCGCAGCAGGGAGGGAAGACGAGGGCAGGGAAGGTGGGCTTCAGCACCGTGGAGGGTGCCACAGTGAGCAGTGACCTGGGGCTACAACAGGAAACAAAGGAAGGAGCGCAGAGTGGGGGGTTGGAAAGACTTCCTGGAGCCTGGGCACCGCATCTGAGCCCTGGAGGATGAGTGTGATTCCTCCAGGCAGAAAAGGAGCAGGAAGATTTGCTAGGAGCAGGAAACAACCTGGTAGACAAAGGGAGGAGGCGTGAGGGTCAAGTGCATTTGGGGGAGGGGAATGGGAGCAGCTAGGAGAGGCTGGAGTCGGGGATGGACGTCGGCAGTGGCACAGGCAAGCCACAGGGGAGGACCCCACGGCCACCCAAGGCAGGCCCGTGGGGCTGGACAAGCACAAAATACTGAGAGAGAAGTTGGGTGAGAGTGGGGGAGGCCTGAGTGCCAGGCTGAGGCGTTCCGAAGGGATTCTCTGAGCACAGGGAACCTGTTGTAGGGCTGAAGAGATTCAGACGGGAAAATGCCAGGAACATGGCTATGGTAGGGAAAGATTAGTGCATGAATGAGTCAAGCAAGGCCAGAGGGGACAAGAACACAGTGGAGAGGGCCGGAGACTTGGTAGGAGGTCGGTGTGCACGTGACCTCTGCTTGGTGCCTGCCTCCTCCCCAGAAACGGGCAGGTTAGCAAAGGCTGGCTTGGGGAGGGCTGGGTGGATGATCAGTTAATCTCAACCATTTACATGGGGTGAAGGGAAGCATTTCTACTTCTAATCCTGAGGAAAGAGGAAGAGAGTATCTTTCACTTGCAACTCACCATTAAAGATACTGAATAATACATGTGGACTGAGGTAGAGATGTCACCACTGCAGGGAGCATCCTGCTTTGTGAGTTGTGTCATCCTGGGCTGGGAGCGACTTCGGAGTCAGTGACCATGAGCACGGGATCAGAATTGCCATGACTCATGAGGTCCCTGCATTTCCCTTTAGCAGATTCTAATTTCTAGATTCAAATTAGAGGAACTGCCAGCCGTCAGAATACCATTTGACTTGAATGTTAATGATGCCTGTTTTCGTTATTTCCCCAGCAGGAAAACTGAATTGTTGCAGTAAGCTTCTCTGTCCTGCACAGCGGTGTGCGGGTTTACATTGTGCAGACTTTGGGGCCCCTTCACCAATCACAGACGCTTGCCTTTAGGGTCCTAAAACGAAAGCAAAACAATTGATCATATATTCTCACACAGGAGATTGTCTCTTCATAAAGTTATTACTGTCCTTTTAAAGATTTATAAGGATGTCCTTTATTCTTTCCAACATGCTTAAGGAGTTAAATATGTGGGATTTTTTCTCATAACGAGGACTGCAGATTCTTGTCCTACTTTTTTCATCACTTGCAACAAACTAGGAAAGCTAAAACCACTCCAAATGTGTAGCTCTAGCCAAAGCCTACCAAGCAACAATTTCTCAAAAGAACCTACAGTAGATCCCCGTTCACTGGAAAACATCTCCTGGAGGTTAGAGTTATCAGTAAACTCCAAAATGAGATAATGTTAAATAGCATCTGGGTTGTCACCTCTTGTCCAGTGGGATTATCGGGTGTCTAATCACGGACAGATTGTGATTAATGTGATTGTGGATGGGGCATTAATCGGGTTCAGGACGGAATGCAGTCAGATTTTCGTCTGCTCTGATAGTGCAATGGCTTTGGAGGCAGCAGAAAAACAGCTTGTACCAGATTTTGCCGCATCACCGTGATGAGGTCTATTTTGATCAGCTTGAGTTATGGACACTATGAATTATTTATAGCTGCTTTAGACATGCCTTACACTTGTAAAGACCTTCAGAACAAAATAATAACACTGCACTTGCTGTGTAGGCATCTTACTCAGCTACATGCCAGCGCCCACAGCTTATAAAAGCAAGAGGGAGGAGAGATGAACGGCCTGTAGGTCCATCACACAATACCGGCCGAACATTACAAGAGTCAAGAGGTTGAGCGAGGCCCAGAGGACGAGGCTGACTGCTAAAGGAAGAATGGCCCTGGCCCTCAAGGGGTGGAGAAGATGAAACCCAGAGTCAAGAAAGCACAGGCAGCCACAGAAGGCAACACGTGGCGAGGGACAGGCTGAGCGTGGAGAATTCCCTGGGAGCTGGACGGGCTTCAGAAAGCAGGTGGGATTCGAGCTGGGGCTTAAAGGGTCAGAAAGCTTCAAGTGTGGCCTGTGAGTGAGGAGGGAGAGTGCTGGGGGCAAGGGCTGGAATGCAGGCCTGCCCTGGACACAAAGCAGGACCCCGGGTTAAAGAAAAGGCGCTGTCATTTACAGCCACTGTCATGTCCTGGGAGCTGGCTAGGAGTGACACGTCTCATGCAGTCCCTGCATATCAGCAGAGTGCTTTGGGCTAAAAGAAAGCCCAGCTAAACGTGGGTGGGTGGCGTGAGCAGGAAATGGGGTGGCTCAAACAACACGGACCGAGAGCTTGGTGACCCAGTGGCTCAGCAATGTCACCAGCAGGTTCTTTCTGTTTCCTTGCTGTACTGTCCACAGCCTCAGCTGCATCCAAGCATGATTCTCACTGTCACGAATCAGCCGTCCAAACACCTGGGACCGGATGCCTCCTTGGAGAAGCTGCAGAATCCCCCAGAAAACCTCTTTTCTGTTCCATTGTCCCAAACTGGCTTGGATCTGCCGTTCCTGAACCAATCACTTGCAAGGAATTTGCGGTTCCCTTATCGGCCGTAGACAATCAGCACAAGCACATGCACTTCCCCAGTGGGTGCTGACCAATGTTTAAGAACTAACTGGCTCTCAGCCACGCGTGGTGGCTCACACCTGTGATCCCAGGGGTTTGGGGAGGCCGAGGTGGGAGGATTGCTTGAGCCCAAGAGTTCGAGACCAGCCTGGACAGCATTGTGAGACCTCATCTACAAAAAACAAAAACATTAGCTGGGGGTGGTGGCAGGCACCTGTAGACTCAGCTACTCAGGGGGCTGAGGCAGAAGGATCACGTGAGTTCAGGAATTCAAGGCTGTATGTAGTGAGCTATGACTGTGTCACTGCACTCTAGCCCAGGCAACAGAGCTAGACACTGTTTCTAAAGAAAAACAAAAAAACAATTCAAATGTAATGATGTAATGATAAAACCACAAAGGTACTAGCTGAAATTATATGTGACCCTCTAGATAGCCTCAGAATGAGAATGGACCTTCCAAGTTGCACAACGAAAGCAGACTCCGGATGAGAAAGGTACGTAGATTGGACCATATAAAAATGCAATGGTTGTTTATTGTTTTGACAGATAAAGGAGTTGATACTCTTGAAAAAAGCTTTAATGTCCTAAGAACTCAAATATCCATAAGAAAATGATGAATCCTCACAGAAAAATGGGCTACAAAGAAGAAAAAAATATGATCAATAATACAAAGAAAAATCATGGTTTTGTTAGTCGTATTAGTTATTTATGCTGCATGACAAATTACCACAAACTCGGTGGCTTAAAACAACAGCCACCCACTCTGTCACAGTTTCTGCAAGTCAGAACACAGGGTGTGGCCGAAGTGGCTTCTCTGCTCAGGGCATCACGAGACTGGGGTCAGTGTGTCAGCCAGGCTACATCTTCGGGTGGAGGCGTAACTAGGGAAGGGCTTGCTTCCAGGCTCCTGCAGACATGTGGCAGAATTCATTCCCCTGCAGCTTCGTTCTGTGACAGCTTGCTCCCTCAAAGCCAGCAGCAGAGAGAGCATCTCCTCTGCTCCTAACTTCAAGGAGCCCTTTGAGATGGCTTACCTGATTAGGTAAGGCCCACCTAGGATAATCTCCCATTTGATTAAGTCAAAGCCAACTGATTAGGGACTTTAATTACATCTGCAAAATCTTTTCACTTTTGCCATATTCTATTCTTGTTTCTAACAAGATATAGGCGTTTAAGGGGAGGGTATCGGACAGGGTGTGACTCACTGGGGGTCACCACAGGGTGTGTTTACCACATTAGTAATTAAAGAAAAGCAATTAAAATATCATGAATTGCCATTTTTGGTCTCACACAATAGCAAAGATTTAAAAAAAAAAAAAAAACCAAAAACCAAAAACCTGAAAATTCCCAGTGTTGGCAAAGTGTGTGAAAACCGGCCCTCTCCTAGCCTGTTGGAGGGAGTGTCAAATGGTATATCATTCTGAAAAGCAGTTTGCAAAATTTGTCAGAGCCTTAAAACTCTAATCTCTTTGACACAGCAAACTTTCTGCTAGAAATTATCCTGAGGATACCATCAAGTTATCAAAGAGCTTGTACAAAATTTTTGTTAAATAAATAAATATAACTCCAATTTTGTTAAAAAGTTAAATGATAAATTCAGGAAGTGGAATAAGAGGCCATCTCACAGACTATTACATTTATTTTCTATGAAAGTGGGGTCATAGGGAATGTTTACTTTCTTTTTTGCAGGTCTTTAAAATTTACCAATTATATATGACTTTAGGGTGAAAATACCCTAAATGACATTTTTTTAAAGAAAGGAAGAGTGAGCCCTGAACAATTGCAGAAGGCCTCATGAATGAGGTGGGGATTGAACTGCTCTTGCATGACAGTGGTTGTCAGACTTTTGGAATTCAAGGACCAGGAAAAACCAATGGGGATGGAAAGATATGTGTGCTTTGTTAAGCTCCGACTTAGACTTCAATGTTTATATATAAATCTCAAGCTTCGCCTCAGCACTGTGAAGGTTAGCGAGATGGGAGGCTAATGTGATAACGTAAGGAAACCCCTTTGCCACTAATCCCATGAATCATATGTGTCTTCTCTAAGAGCCTGAAGTATGAATATTTTAGCACAAGTAAAATATCAATAAAGGAAAATTCTCACTATTTGGGACAACCAGGAGGAGTCAGAATACACTATAGACTGTTTTAAACTCAAGGTCACCTTTTTAATGCAGTACATGCATGTCTATATGTACATTGCATTGAACTTCAACAAAATCAACAAAGTGTATGAGTCATCCCCAAACAGAGTTCTCACTTCAGTTGCTTCCACGAAGAGAGAAGGAGTCCAGGAATTTAGAAGCTTGGCTGTTACTATGCCTACAGATGCAGCAAAGGTCAGAAAGAACAGTTTTGGAAAACAAGTACAGCCACCCTCCCAGGACTATAAACACCGTCAATTTACTTGGTATATCTTTTCTCACAGACGATTATAATGGTTGTCTTCATTTCGGTTGGGATCCTCAACGTAAATTCTCAGCTTCTAAACTAAAAACAGCACAGTCCTCCAACTTGTAATTGTCACATTTTGGGGGGTGGGGAGATTCCCTACTTCCCCCAGTGGGAATTATTTAGATTATGGCTATGCCTTTAATTAGCAAGGACTCCTTTTATGAAGTTTTTGCTTTCTTTCTCATAGGGAGAAAACTTATATTTCTTAAGCACCTATATGACCTTCTAGAATGCAAGCTTTTGAGGGCCAGTACTATGTCTCTACTCCAGGCAAGATGAGGGCCCACTCATGGTAAGTGGTCAGTGAATGTCTGTTGAATTAATTGTTCCAGGCGTCCCTGCTGGGTACTTTCCATCATACATAGGTGCTAGCCAGCCTCTAAGACAGCCCCCAGTGATGTCTGCATCCTGATATTTTCGCCCTTGGGTAGTCATCTCCCACCTGTGTCAGTGTTGATTAGTGTGATCAGTAGAACGTGGTAGACATGATGGCAGGTCACTGCTGGGCTTAGGTTATAAATGACTGCGGCTTACATCGTGGACTCCCCACCCCACTCTCTCTGTCTTTCCATCTTTATCTGTCTCCATCTCTGTGTATCTCTCTGATAGAAGCCATATGGAGAGTTCCCCGTGGTAAAGAACTGAAGCCTCTTGTCAACAGCCACGTGTAAGCTTGGAAGCAAATCGTCCAGTCCCATTTGAGTCTTCAGCGTGGCCAGTGCTTTGAGTACAAGCTCACGAGAGACCTTGAGCCAGATCCACCCAGCTAAGCCACGCTGGTTCCTGACCCTCAGAAACTGTGTAAGATAATAAATGTTGTTTCAAACTGATAAATGTTGGGGGTGATTTTTTTACACAGCAATAGACCACTAATACAACATATAATCCCACATGTTTCTCACCAAACACTATGAGGAAGGCATTAGCTTCACTCTGTTACCAATGGAGTCACAGAATCAGCGAGATTAAGGAACTTGTGTGAAACATCTCAGCTAAAAGTGGAAAAAAAATGAATACAAACCCAGGCACCTGCTATGTCTCAGAGAACAAAATTATCACATTCCTCTTGCTAAAATAAGCTTGCCCTTAAAGTCTGTCACTCTGTTATCATTTGGGATTTCAGCATCTGGTAATAATAAGAGTAGTAATTATTAAAAATATACCACAGGAAGCTGTTTGCATAACCCATAAATGTTCGAGGTTTCACGGTCATGATTTTCAAACAGAGAAATGACAACATGTGGGAGGGAACAGATAAGCTGAAAGGCGAATCTGAGAGTGGCGCAGTTAAAATCATGTATGGGTATTTTTAGCTCAAAGAAAGAAGTCCTGTTGGCAGACGTTGCTAAAAAGACAGGTCCGTTTTCATGCGCTGTATTCAGAAAGGCAGAACGTCACTCACAATAATTGCTTATTGAGAACACCTACAAGCCTTGAAAACACAAAGCCAGTTTTAGGAATACAGGACCATTTCTATGTGGCTATTTAGAAACAGAGGGAGGGACCATCCAGAAGCAGCGCTCTGGGGTCCGAGCTCCATCAGTTTCCAAGTGTTAAGTAGAAACTGTGGGTCTGCAGTGCAAACTCAGCTTCTAGACACATCCCGGAGCCTCCTCTCCCATTCAGGTCTGGGGCAGCTACAGAAAGTAGTGAATTTGAGCCACACAGATGGATAATAGAATTGTCGGGTGTTGAGCATGTTACATTGGGTGTAAAGTAGTGGCTGTCGCACTCATGGAGTCCTGAAACACTGGTGGGTGGAGGTTGGTCTGTGAGATGTGTTACAAGACATTCGTGACTATTAACAGTTAAATAACGGGCCATTTCAAATAATTTGCTTTTTAAAAAGGACAATATAAGTGAGAGGGTTTGTCATAACGCCCCTCACCCTCCCAGGGTTCTGTGTGCCTTAGCAGTTTTAGCAAGGTGAAATTCACGTATTGTGCAATTTACCCACTTACAGTGTACAGTTCAATGTTTTTTAGCATATCCACAGAGTTGTGAAACTGTCAACACAGTACGTTTCAGGACATTCTCAGCATCTCCAAAAGAAAGTCTGTACCCATCAGCAGTCGCCCCTCATCTCTCCATCTTCCCAGCCCTAAGCACCGCTGAGCTACTTTCCTTCTCTGTGGATTTGTCTACTCCAGACAGTTCCTGCAAACCGAGTCATACGATGTGGTTGTTTCTGACTGGCTTCTTTTATTAGCATAATGTTTTCAGGGTTCATCTATGTTGTGGCACGTATCAGTACTTCATACCTTCTTATTGTTGAATAATATTCTATTGTATGGATATACCACATTTTGCTTATCCATTCAACAGCTGATAGACATTTGGGTTATTTTAATTTCTTGGCTATTATGAATAATACTGCTACATTTGTGTATAGTGTTTTTTTTAAATTTCACTCCGTTTTAATTACAATTATGCATTTTAAGTTCAAATGCATGATTAAAGGTGAAACATTCATTCAGAATAATTTGATTATAAGACTGGTTAGTTGAAAGCAAAGACTTTTCTATAAACATTTCATAATCTATTTACAAAATTAAAAAAATCAATGTGATCCAAAACTATACGTTTTCCTTTCATGTTGGTAAAATGAAGAGATTTTCCTGGATGTCTTTGTTATCACCAGTTTTGCACACAACAGACCAGCAAACGTCGTGGTACTGATAAGGAAAACCTCCATCTATTACTTGGCACATCAGCCACCGGAGACCCCCACCCCTCAGGAAGACCCGCATCGGCATAATACTAACCTATTACCTGGCCCATCAACTAATCTATTACCTGGCTCATGGGCATAACACTAATCTATTACCTGGCACATCAGCATAACACTAAACCTATTACCTGGTGCATCAACATAATATTAACCTATTACCTGACACATCAACTAACCTATTACCTGGCAGGCCTTGGCCACCTGAGACCCCACCCCTCAGACCACCCCAACTTAATAAAAGTGGGAAAAATCGGGTAGACGGGGCTCAGAATTTGGTGGCGAGACCCCTCTGAGCCTGCCTGCAAATAAACTTTGATTCTCCAACTCTCCGTGTGCCGCTTGCTGGGTTTGTCCTCGGAATACCACCCGCTGTGACACTTGCTGTAACAGTACTAGTCAGAAATTGTTGCAATGCGGGAATCTGTCGCCAAGCTGGCCTCTTTCAATGGGCAGACAGGCCCCTCGCTGCTCAGCTTCTCCACGTAACAGAAGACAGCGCCATTGTCCTTGGCCGGCGCCCTCCCTTCCGTTCGAGCCGCCACGCCCTGCGCTCCCGAATCCCACGTGAAAGCTGTGTGCACGTTTTTGTGGGACGTATATTTTTAATTCTCTTGGGCATAAGCCCAGGAGTGGAATTGCTGGGTCATGTGGTTAAGTCCATGTTTACTATTTTGAAGAACTGCCAGGCTGTTTACCAAAGCAGCCACACCACGTATGAGGGTTCCCCGGCAATGTGGTAAATTGGGATGCTACGCCTATGGGGGCGATGTACTAGGCACTTGAGAAACACGGGGGAATCGGTAACTACAAGGACAATGGCACTGAGTAGCAATGGCTAAGCTCCAGTACAGGAAAAAAATTATAAAAGATCAGGAATGATTAACAGGTAATTGAGAACCAGGAAAAAGCTAGAGGACCTCCTTGACAGCATACAGTGAAGCAAACTTCAAGAATCTAACCTTCAAGGATCATTTTCCCATTTAATTCCCAATATTGTCCCTGCAGAAACCAGATTAAACCTGGAAGGTGACAGTGGACTACCACAGTCCACACGAGTAGTAGCCCCATTGCAGCTGCCACACCGGTTCTGGTATCTTTACTAGAGTGGAGGCACACAGACGTGGGTGCATTTTATGTGAACATTGATTCGGTGAATGGGCTCCTTTCTGTCCCTGGGAGAAAAGAGGATCAGAAACAGTGTGCACTCACATGGAATGAACAACAGTGTACATTTACACTTTTGCCCCAGGGCTATGTTTACTTTCAGCATCTATCACAACACAGCCTGAAGAGATTTGGACCATCCAGACATACGGCAAAACATTGCACTGATCTATTACATCCATGACATTACACCAATTCGGCTGGATGGACAGGAATGGCTAGCATGTTAGAGGTCTTAGACTGACACAGGTACTCCAGAGGAGGGGAGATAAGTCTTATAAAAATTCAGGGGCCTGCCACATAAGTCAGATGTTTAGGGGTCCAGAGTCAGGGGCATGCCAAGATAGCCCACCCAAAGAAAAGGACAAATTATTGCATCTTGTACCTCCCACCATGAAGAAGAAAATATAACACCTGATAGGCCTCTTTGGGATCTGGACACATTATATTCCATACAGGGAAACACTGCTCCAGCCCATGTACCAGGTGACACAAAAGGCTGCCACTGTTAAGTGGAGCTCAGAGCAAGTCAGGCTGCAGTGCAGACAGTCCTGCTACTTGGCCATTTGTGCTCCCAGAGATTGTGTTAGTGTTATCAGTGCTAGAAAAAGATGCTGTGTGGAGTTTATGGCAAGATCCACCGGGACAATCACAATACAGGCCCCTACAGTACTAGAGAAAGGCCTTGCCATCTGCAGCAGAGATTTACGTGCTTTTTGGGGGGGAAAAAAAAACCTCCAGGTGTGCTACAGGGCCTGATCACAGGATACCAAGTGACCAAGGGTAAGGAATTACCTGTCATGAGCTGGGCTCTGTCAAACCCACCAAATCATAACATCAGGCAGGCAAGTAATAAGCTGTCCTAGGATGGAACTGGCACATCCAGGACTGAGCACAAGTAGGACCAGAGGACATGGGCAAGTTGCATGAATTGGCAGCCTAGACCCCACGGTCACCACTGCTGTACCAGCACCTCTCCCCCAGTGCACACTTATAACAGCTGCATGTAGGATCATTTTAGTTAGCTGGCAAGAGGAAGAAAAAAAATCCCTTATTTGGTTGATGGAGGGTTTGTGCAGTATGTGAGTTCAGGCTGAAAATGGATGGCAGTTGCATTATACATACCTCACTTAGGGACGACCTTGAAAGACAAAGGTGAAGGAAAACCTTCTCCACAGCTTCAGGAGGTGTGCCTGGTCATCCGCTTTGTGCAAACAGAGCAGTGCCCCAAGCGTGGGATATATATGAACTCAGGGGCAGTGATGAATGGCCCACCTGGCTGGCCAGGGGCCTGGAAGAACAAAGATTGGAAGATTGGGGGCAAGAGGTCTGGGGTAGGGGCATGAGGATGGATGTATGGAGTGGACAAAGTACAAAGATCTCTCTATTACATGTCAGCACCCACCAGAAAACATCTATTATTGAAGAGGCACCAAGTAACCAAGAAGACAAAAATATCTTGGCCAGATGACCTTTGCCAGCTTCTGTCATCAGCCACCCAGGGTTGACACTAAGGGGGCATGCATAAAATGACCACAGTCGCAGAGAGAGAAGCAGTATGAGCCCAGAAGCATGGGCTCCCACTTACAGAGGCTGATCGAGCTACTGCTGCTACTGAATGAGCCCCTGATGTGGCACTGTTCCTCCAGGAGACCAGCTGGCCCCACAGTGGCAAGTCCGACTCCATTGAGCCCCTTCTATCCTGGAAGAGCCGTGATTCATCCCGACAGGGATACACATGCATTCTGAGTACTGTTTCCCCTTCCTGCCCACAGGACCTTAGTCAGCGCTGCTATCTGAGAACTTACCAAGTATCTGATTCACCATCACAGTATCTCCTGTAACATCGCATCAGACGAGGAACCCAATTCACTGCAACAGAGGTACAGAAGTGAGTTCATGATCACAAGATTCCCTAAGCAAGTCACAGATTGTGTTGTCCCAGTAATGTTGGCCTGCTGAAGGGCCACTTGGAGCACCAGCGTGGAGGCAGGACTTTATGAGGATGGGGTTCATATGTCTTGAATCAAAGACCTTTATGTGGAGCTGTGACTCTGGCCTCTGCAGGGTTAGAGATCTTTGTCCCTAAAAGGGGACTCTTCCATCAGAGGACACAGCAAGAGTCCCACTGAGCCATGAGCTACAGCTGCCACCTGGGCACTTTGGGCACTTCATATGCAGGGACCAGAAGGAGAGTCTTCACCTTGGCCAAGAGTCATTCCCTTGGTTGCCTCTTAGTACTCCCTTGCCCACTTGTGACAATAAACAGGCCAGTGCAGCAACCCTGGCATGAGAAGGGCTTGGTGCTCAGTCAAGGGCTCAGATCTTCGGTGTGCAAGGCATTGGGTAAGCCACAGAGACCAGTGGAGATACTAGCTGAGGGGGGATGGGAATTTAGAATGGATGATGAGGGGCCAGGTGTGGTGGCTCCCACCTGTAATCCTAGCACTTCGGGAGGCCAAGGCAAGAGGATCGCTTGAGGCCAGGAGTTCAAGACCAGCCTGAGCAAGAGTGAGACCCCATCTCTACAAAAATTTAAAAATTAGCCAGGTGTGGTGGTGTACTCCTGTAGTTCCAGCTACTTGGGAGGCTGAGGTAGGAGGATAGCTTGAGCACAAGAGTTTGAGGTTGTAGTGAGCTGTGATGACGCCACTGCACTCTAGTCTAGGCAACAGAGCAAGACCCTGTCTCAAAAAAAAAAAAAACAAAAAACTGGTGGACCAGAGGTATGTCTGGTGGGGAAGGGAATTTTAGACGGAAGGAAGAACAAAAGCTGAGCACGGGGCCTTTGCAGTGCTTGTTGGTTCAGGCAAAGTTCTTGCTCCAGAGAACTTACATTCCAGTGCAGGGAGATCAGTAATAAACAAAAGAAGAAACACGTGTATCCTGTTAGGTGGTGATAAATGCCAAGAAGAAAAATCAAACAAGATGATGGGGAGTTCAGGGATGTGGGGTGTAGTGGGGTGCTATTTTATGTCGGGAGGCCAAGCTCGTCCTTTTGGAAAATGTGGTTTTTGAGCAGAGGCCTGAATGAAGTGCAGAAGTGGGCCGTGCAGGTAAGGAGCGAAGAGCACTTCAGGTAGAGGGGACAACCAGAGCACAGAGCCCTGAAAAGGAGCAGGCATGGTATGTTCAAGGAGCAGCGAGAAGGCCCGTGTGTCTGGGGTACAGTGAGAGAGGGACAGTGGTAGGAGAGGGAGCCATTGCAGGGCTTTGAGCAGAGGTCACGATTAGTCTGTTGTTTGGAGAAGAGACTTCTGGAAGCATAAGTAGAAACAGAAAGACTAGTTAGAAGGCTTTGCAATGATCCCAACAAGAGATGATAGGGGCCTGAGTGAAGGTGGTGGTGGAGGAATAAAGGGGCATTAGGGGGAACTCTTAGATTCCAGAATCTTTTGAAGTTTGAGTCAATGGGACTTTTTGGTAGACTAGATAAGACTGGAAAGGTACGTTGTTGCTGAATTGGGTATTGAGACAATTTCTGAACATATCACTCCCCTGCTTAAAACTTTTATGATAAAGTCCAGACTCTTTGGCAAGTCATTTATTAATTTGTTGATTCATCCAACAAATACTGATTGGATGCCTCCTATGGGCCAGAACTGTGCTGTGTTGTGGACACAAAATTTAAAAAGTAGGACATATTCTCTGCCCTTACAGATCTTAGTCAGACACACAAGTGACCAGGTCATTACAACCCATGTGACAATTGCTACGATAGGGGAAGCACAGGGGGAAATAGAAGCACGTGGAGAAGGTGTCCAATTTGGCGTTAGTGTGAGGAGGGAAATCCAAGCTAAAGTTTCAAGAATGAATAAGTTTTAACCAGTGGTAGAGTAAAGGGGCGGAGGCAGAGAGAGTGGGGAGGCAGAAGGAGCAGGCCACTGGAGGGTTAGGGGGAACGGATCACAGCCTTGTACGGGGCTTAGAATTCGTGTTAAAGGTTTGGATTTTATCCTAAAAACAATGGGGAGCCATGGCGATATATCGAACAGGTCAGTGACATCACCAGTTTGCCCTTTTGAAAGAGCTTGTCTGTTGGGTGGGGATGGATCGGGGGTGAAGACTGGAGGCTGGGAGAACAGTAAAGAGGCGACTGCAGCAACCCCAACACAGAGCTGGGTAGAAGAGAGCCGTGGATGGATTTGGGGGCTGTTTGGACTTGGAATTGCTAGGACGTAGTGACTGACAGGATAGGGAGAGAGAAAAGAGTCAGGTATGACTCGCAGGTTTCTGGCCTGAGCAGCTGGGTGGAGGCGGAAGGTGCTCCCTGCAAAGGGAGTACAGAAGGAGAATTAGGTCTGGAGGAGAACGCCTGGTCAGCTGAGGACAAGCGGCTTGAGGTGCTCAGGGACATTCTGAGGAAACGTCCAGCAGGCCGCGGACACGTGGTTCAAAGGTCAGGAGAGATTTGGGAGCCATCGGCATTGAAGCCAAGGTGTGGGTGGGACTGCCTAGTACAGGTAGAGTGGGGAGAGAAGACGGTCAGAGTAGGCCCCAGCCTTATCTCCAGTTCTGTCTCCTTCTGCAGGCAGCACTCAGAATTCTGCCCCTTGTCTTTGGATCTTACCATCATTTTCCTTCCCTGTTTGTGCCCACGCGGTTCCTTCTAGACTCCAGCTCAACTGTCACCAATCGAAGGGAACTCCTCCCCCCAACAGTAATGGTATATTTGTTTGTACGTTTCCTGCAGAGTCTCGTGAGTTTCCCAAGGGCAGGACATCTTGCTTTTATAACATCCCCGTCACCTGCCAGGGTGTTAAGCGCATTACAGGCGTAGCGCTGATCCCGTGAAGAAACGAGCAGGCCAAAGAATGAACGGAGTGAGACGGAGGCTTCATGCGGAGGCCGGGAAGCCGAGACGGCAGGTCGCTAGGACGGCGCGGCCCACCGCCCGGGCTCCGCCACCCGCGAGCGGTGCCGCCTCTGCCCGGCAGCTGCGCAGGCGGGCGTCGCGCGGGCCTCCTGGAACCGCCTCACCTTTGCCCCACTCCCTCGGCAGGCCCCTGACTTCCCGCCGTCCCCATTGGCTGCGCTACCGCCCAATGGGCGGGCGGGGACCGCGGCTCGCTCTCCAGGGCTGAGCCGTCTGTTCTCGTCCGTGCGTCTCGCGAGCGTTGGGACGGCTGGCGGAGGCTGTGCTGCCGGGTTCCGCTCTCCGCGGCTGCGAGGTGGTGGTGCAGCAGGAACGGAGACCATGTTCCGAGCGGCGGCTCCGGGGCAGCTCCGGCGGGCGGTGAGTCCGGACGGGGAGGAAGAGCCCAGTGACGGCCCAGCCTCAACCTGCCGCCCTGCGAGGGTCAAGTCGAAGGTCACCGGCTCCCACACACCCAAATAGCCCTCGCGCCCGCAGGCCCATCCCGGCCCGGGGCTCGGGCCTGAAGTTCTGGGGCTTGCCCTTGACTCCTTCCGGGCTGCTAGCACCGGGCAGAAGTCAGAGGTCAGGGTAAAGGTGACCCAGAGTATGAACGTGCGCCTCTGCTGCCCCTCCTCCGCGCCCACCCTCTCCCCAGCCACTTCCCACCGTTCCTAGTTCGCTCTTGGCACTTTCGGTTCTCCAGGTCCCCCACACTTGCTTCCACACGCGAGCAAAATGTCGCCGCGGGGATGTCTTCTTGGGGAGAGTTTAAAGCCTGAATTCCCCCTGGAAGCCAACATTTTTGGAAGAATTAAACATTTTCACTGGGCGCCTAGTGCCTGCTCGGACCTACTCACTGTCAAGGGCGGGGGTTGCGTGGGAGGGCGGGCGGTGTGCTTATGGAAATTCGCTCTGTCTTATAGAGCAGTGCTGAGTTTAAGTGTGTGTGTAAAGCCAATGATCCAGTTTGACTGCTTTAGCCAGTTTCGAAAAGCATACGTCTTTTTATAATGCAGGATGTCCTGCTTTTAAACCAGCAGATTGTAGGTTAAATAGCCAGGGAAGTGTTGACAGTGGTACGTTTTTGATGTTTCGATAGTGACAAACCACACTTCTCTCTTCTATTGTGAGAAGCACTGACAGCAAATACATTTTTGTCCTAATGGTGTGGTAAAATATACTGTGGATTCTGTAGATTTCCTGAATTACAGTTAGGTTAAACGAGATTGCTAAACTTGGGTCAGAGACTTCCCTGGTGTTTTGTACCTTTTCTACAATTTTTTTTGTGTGTGCGCATATGCGTTTTCCCATCCACAACTGAGACTTTTCTTCCTGAGATACAGTTGTCATTCGTTCTAGATATCTGTAGACATCTTTTTGTTTATGCTTGTTACTTGTTCCATAAAAAGTCCTGAGACCCTCTTCCTCTAAAAAGTTAAAACCCACATGTTTCAGGTCAGTGTTCTGTCTTTCTCTCAGGGGAGCTTTTTTTTTCTTCTTCCTAGAGGATCTAGACATAAACAAATTAAAGTCATGAATTTGCGAAAATTCAAGGAATCAGAGCCAGACTTGCAGAAGAATCCTTGTCTTTGCAGCAGTTGGAAGACAGTTTTATGGACACGTTACGAGTTTGGCATAACTGAAATGATAATTGTGCTAGTGGTAGAGAATTTAGGACTCAGTAATTTTACAGAGCTAACAGAAGAAATGGAATGATTAGTTAAGTAATTCTTGTTATCCACACAGTTGGCCAATATACATAGACAGTATTTTCAGATCTTCATTGTGGTTTCCAAGGACTTTGACCTTGACTTATTTTTAAAATTTGAAATAGAGTAGCTGCTTTAAAGTCTTTAAGAACATTTGAGGGATTTGAATTTCAGGCATAAGAGAAATAGGGGGAACACTTCTAAAATGGACACACACATAGATACGTATGCACGTATTTAACTTTTTAAATTTTGAAATAATTTCAAATGTACAGAAAAGTTGCAAGAATAGTACAAAGAATTCTCAAAATCCTTACCTAAATTTCACCACCTGTTAACAGTTTGATACATTTGCTTTATCTCTATGCTTATATACATATTGCTGTCCTTCTGAACCATTTGAAAGTTGCAAACATGCCCTTTACTCCTAAATAATTAAGTGCATATTTTAAAAGAACAAGGAGGTTCACTTTTCTAACCGTACTATACTTGGCAAAATCAGGAAGTTTAACAATGATACAGTGCTATTTTCTAATCTGCAGACATTCAAATTTTGCTAACTGTCTCATTACTATTGTTTGTAGCAATTTCTCTTATTCTAAGATACTCCAGATGCCTTACATAGAGTTTTCATGTCTCTTTAGTCTTTGTTAGGAAGGTTCCTTAGTCTTTCTTTAGCTTTGATGACCTTGAAATTTTTT